>CAUYQV010196704.1:0-15647 GCA_963574575.1 Galagoides demidoff | reverse complement strand
GAGCCTGACAACAATGCAAACTTTGATAAGCAGTTCTCAATAATCACTTCTCAGCAATTATTTGTTATTACAGTTTAACATTATAAAATTAACAAAAATAATATAAAACTCATATTCTGGCGAAATAGTCACATGGCAGCCGAAAACCTTATATTCCCTTTTTGTTCTCCAGCCCGTTACTGCATTCTTTCCAAAAATCGGGACCTTTTTAAAATGCCCCGGGACGCGGAACAAATTGTTGAAAAGCAGGACTGTCCCGCCAAAATCTGGACGTCTGAGCACTCTACATATGATGCCCCCTCTTTTAGGACTGTGGTTGATCACATGTTCAAACATCATGGGGAGTATTAGAACTCTCAAAGCTTAGGTTCTCTTTTCACTAAATGAGAAGGCTAATAAGGGCTATAAGATCAAACAATTTGGAACATGTATCTTAATTGATATCTCTAAGGTTCCAAAATGCACTCAGAACTAAAAGATTGCCTCACTGCATAATATTGTCCCTGAACTAACTTTTCTCTCTAGATTCTTCTTTTCCCTTCCCTACGCTGCCTTCTCATTATTTCTGCTCTTATCCAAACTCTCCTTTTTCCAAAACTTCTCAGCTATTCTGGCATACTGACTACTTAAGTAAGGACACTCGAAAAACAACAGGTATAACAACAAAAAACTCATTTGACCTTAGTGCTATTTCCTAAAAACAAAAAATGAAATTCCTACATAAAAGAAACCCTACCTATGCAAGTAGAAAAGGCAACAGTCTTATCTTCAAGGGTGAGAGGTTGAGACTAAGCGAATATGGCATAGCCTTGTTAGAATAACTCCTAACATAATTTAGTCACATTTTCACAGTTAACTATTCCTCATCCAATCCAGGATATTGGTAACTAATTCTAACAGCTTCTTGGGGGGCTTCATGTCTTCTTTGGGCTTTTATGCTACATAAAATATGTAGCATGCTTTTTTCTCTTGTTAATCTGTCTTATGTTATTTTAATCCCCAAACCCAGCCAGGATCCTAGAAGGCTGGTACTCCACTTTCTCCAGGGCTTATAAATGAGATACTAAAAGACCTGAAAAAAGCCAGATACACACACACACACACATATATATATATAATTTTTGAATATTCAAATGTTCAAAACTTATGCCCCTTTCTTTGAGATTTTCCAGTTAGACTCCTGGAAATCATCAAGGAATGTGTCTTTGATCTTATGAAGATACTAAACTAATTAGACATGTTGGGTTTGTTAAGTTATATTTTTAAAAGTCAAATAGTAAAATAATGATAAATCTTCTTTAGGTTATGTCTATGCAGATGTGTTGTTGATGTGAACGTTTTAAGAATTATGTAAAATTTATATAGGTCTGCTGGCCCTTTATAAATGGTATCTGTCAGACCTGCTTCTGGGTGTTATCTGAAGATACTGTATGCAGTAGAAATAACTAAATTGCCTTGTTGATTATTGGTTACAATAAATTCTCATCATATTTTTGACTCTGGCTAGTCTAAACTTTTGTCATCTACAATTTTGATGCTTCTTAAATCATTTGCAATCAGCTACAGCCCCAAATTGCTTTTGATGAAAAAGTCTCTGACAAGTACCCTTAAATAGCTTGCTGATGACTTTGGGATCAAAAGATGAAAATTTCTAAAATTCTAATGAAGAAATTGATGGGTTCACGGAACTGCTAACCAAGATCAAACAGAACAAAAATAAATTACGGGGATTTAAACTGACACGAAAAATTATGATTTTTTGACTTTTATTTGAACAATCCTTTTTTAATGTTAATGTTTTATTTTCTAGATTTAAGAAAACCATTTTCTTTTAAGGTATTTTATAGTTTTCAGCAGTTTGGTAAAGTATACTCCTGTAAACAATATTGAATTTTTTTTTCTTCTATCTGTTCCCTCCAAAATTTAAAAACTACTTATAAGTATTTTTTATTTAGAAATAGTATAGTTGTTTATACAAGTTTGAAAAAATCTGTGCTGTTTATAACAGAGTGCAATTGGGAATGCTAATTATATTAACAAAGTTCAACTAGGATGTCATATTTCAAATTGTTTATAGGTACTATAAATAAAATATGAAGCCTGTCTTGATTTGGCTTTCTAGACTTGAAAATTAAAAAAAATAGAGTCCATTTGGCTGGGCACCTGCAGTTCAATGGTTAGAGAGCTAGCCCCATGCATCAGGGCTGGCAGGTTTAAACCCAGGCCGGGCCTGTTAAACAAACAAACAAACAAAAAAAAGTTCAGTCTGAAATCCAATTGCTATTCTTTGTGCACTTATATAAATAACAAGAGATTAAGTCTGATAAAACTAAATTACAAACAAATCAGTCTTACTCTGATTATCTTTGGCAAATTTGTATGAATATAATTATCAGATTGTAGCCCTATTCATTGTTCTTCAGTTTTTGTTATCTACCTGTATACTGGATTGAATCCTAAAATCTTCTATGTTCTTCTGATCCAATTTTCTCTGATGAAATTACTGAGGGTGGGGGGGAACCTGCCTCTTTCCTAAAGCCCTATAAGCTAAAGATGAAAAACTTGATGTAAATTTCAAGGGATAAGCATTGTACCGGGTAAGTAAGCTGTACAGAGAATTCACCAAACCTCTGGATGCCGTAATCACAGATATTCAAACTATACAATTGCTGACTTCATGCTCTAGACAGCTTTCCCCAAACAATCAAAACAAGAATTTTCACATCGTAATGAGATTCTTACCCCTCTTAATATCTACCTTTTTTATATGACAGGCTAATGCTTTAGTTAAAAGTTCATAGTCAGTAGCTGCTATGGATAATTTGACAGACTCTGACCTAAGAAATTCTTTAGTGTGCCTAGGGGGAAACTTCAACAACATCTCTAACAGAACTTTTTGTTCAAATTGTACTAGTGGTGCTTGTTACAGAGCAGGCATCTCTGCTTTAATTCAGCCCCATCCCAGAGGCTGCTGATTCTACAGCAGGTCTCAGCAGGTTTCCTCCTGGTCTTTTGATTTGTTTAAGTGGTTGCCCTGAGGTTTGGGCTCTTGGTTCAAAACCATTGTACAAACTGGGTTTGTTCAGTTCCTCTTGGTTTTACACTTTATATTGTTGGATCCATTGCCTGTCCATTCTTGGCATGAATGACCCTCCTCATAGAATAATGCTGGCCCAGCACTTCAAAATGATAACCAATACCACAGAAATGACAAAATTGAACTTAACAGTAGACTCTAGGTACACTTAGCAACAAACTTCCCTTGTTGCTTAAATGTGGCCAAAATGATCTGATTTTAGTCACCAACCAACCACTCTCCTTGACATGGGAGCAGATCAACTTCAACAGGTCCGTCCTGGCACCAGAGACAATGAAAACCTAACCACAGAATGGTTGATTAGCAAAACTTTTAGAGAAAGAACTTAACCAAAAGGGGAAATGAACTTATGCATCAGAGTGTAAGTTAAAAATCGGGTAAGAGGATGTGGAAGTTGTCAGATTCAAAAGGGGGGTACTTGTGTTAAACCTTAGAAAATAGGAGCCTTGGAAGGTCATGAGGGGAGGGCTTTCATGAATAATTTGCATGATAATGGGAGTTATCACATTAATTGGGGGGCTGGGTTTTTTTTTATTTAAAGGGAACACTGAAGCTCTGAATCATGTGATTTTTAACTTAAAAAAAAACAAACACAAAAAATATCCCCTCTTAACATGCTACTGTATGTTCCATTAATGAAGGAAGCAAAGTAACCAAGTAGCGGTGTACAGGACAAGATAGTACCCCAGCCTTGGTCAAGGAGAGATTCAAGTAATTTATTTTTTGCAGCCCAGTGGCAGAAAGTCTCTTACTCAGGTTGCTAAAGGGAGAATGTCACATCGGAACTGACATCACTCCCTTCTTCAAAGCAACAAGGCATCTTGAAAGCTCAACTTCCCGGTGAAGTTTTGTGGTTGGTGCAGGACTTAGTTCATCCGTGTGAAAAGACAGCTGAGTCTGGGATGAAAACTTGTCAAAGAGTTCATTATGACTGCTGATAGGAGGAGCAGAAACTTCAGCCAATATACTAATCAAATTCACTTTGGGGAGTTTATCCCAAAATTTTGCAGTGGGAAGAGAGGTAGGTACAGTTGCCCAGCCCACAGTCACTGCTTCATTCCTTTTCTGGATCGGATGGTAGTTAGAAGAGAAGCTCTCCTACATCCGTCTTCTATGCCAGGGAAGATGAACAGAGGCAAAAGTGGAGTTGTGTCCTTCAGAGATTCATTTTGGTTCTGGCAGATCATGAGCTACAGCATCCTGTTCCCACTATATGCACTCTCAAATCCGAGAGAGCTGCTCTTCCAGGAGTCAGCACCCATGCTCATGTCCGTCCTTCAGTTAAATCTCCTTTGTTTAGTAACTCCTGTGGATTTACTGCAGTTAAGACAGAAACTTCATATGACTGCCTCCCTGACTGCATGATTACCAAGTGATGTGTCACATCAGGCGCTGAAGACAAGGGATGTGGGGAGCCTTCAGCAAGTACCTCATCATCAACTTCCAGGAGAGAACTGGTATTTGGTAGGTTCAAGGACTCTCCACCAAGGCTGGGCTGGGAATTCGTAGACACCAGGTTTTTACTGGGTACTAAAGCCTCTTCAAGGAAACTACTGCCCATTAGTGGCTCAGCTGTTTGTTCCTGCTCTTGACTCCCAGCTGTTCCCAGCTGCAAGTGATGCTTTCTCGTGTACACATTCCTGCTCCCACTCTGAGAGGTCTTCCACACACTTGGCACTGATGAGGCGTCTCTCCTTCAGTTCACTTCTTCCTTGGCAAATCTCTGCCCATTTTCTTGTGTCCAGCTTTTAAGATGTCGAGGAGTACCATAGAAAAGTCATAAAATCTGAACAGGTCTACCAAAAAGTTATACTGTTTACTCTCAGTTGTGTCCTCCTATCACATTAATTTACTATAGGAGTCACACAAGGATGGCTAGCAGCACAAGGTCAACTAGTTGCTTTTGTAAGAACACTTGTTTGACACACTGTGTCACAAGCTCATCCGCAAATTGGAAGGGCCTAACCATAACTCTTACAATTACAAGTCCTACCTAACAGGTACTGATACTTGCCAACCAGAACTCATCAGCTCTCGCAAGACACTGCCAGTGCCAATGAACTTTCTTTCAAAACAACTTGCATAACCTCCTCTTTTTCCAACAATATCCCAACCTTCTCTCTATTCTCTGGACATGTAGGGGCCACTCTGGGCTATATGCGTATTCCAGATTGCAATCATTTTCTTGTATACAATTCTTAAATAAAATCTTTTTACTTAGAAATTTTTCACTTTCCATTTTTATATGGACAATTGAGTCCTGAAATTTTCTTTACTACCATCCTAGGGATTCCTTTCCCTTTTTCTCATATGCTGGATCCCATGATTTTTGGATCCCATAGGTCTTTATCCACTTTATGTTGCTGTAACAGAATACCTAAGATGGAGTAATTTATGAAGAAGAGAAGTTTATTTCAACTCATGATTCTAGTGGCTGAAAAGTCCAAGATTGGGCAGTTCCATTTGTTGAGGATCATATGCTGCTTCAACTTGGGGGCAGAAAGCAGAAGGGAAGTAGATATGTGCAAAGAAATCACAGGACAGGAGAGAAGGTGAAAGGGAGAAGCCAAGGATGCCTGACAGTTTTCAGCAACCTACTTTACTGAGAACTTACCCATTTCCCATGAAAGGAGATATTACTCACCCTCATGGGAAGGGCTTAGTTTATTCTTGAAATGTATACCCCACATTTGATGCAGGAGGTAAAAAAGCTGCATTGAAAAGCTACTACATTGAAGATCAAATTTCCTTCCTCCCTTCCTTCCTCCCTCCCTCCCTTGCTCCTTCCCTTCCTTCCTTTCTTTCTTTCTTTTTCCTTCCCTCTCTCCCTTCCTCTCTCCCTCCCTCCCTCTCAAGTCTCTCTCTCTCTTTCTGTTTTTCTTTCCTTTCTTTTTTTTTTTTTTTTCAGAGTCTCATTCTGCCACCCTAAGTAGAGTGCCATAGCATCACAGCTAACAGCAACCTCAAACTCCTTGGATCAAGCAATCTTCTTGCCTCAGCCTCCCAAGTAGCTGAGACTACAGTCACCTGCCATAAGGCCAGGCTAGTTTTTCTATTTTAAGAAGACATGGGTTCTTGCTCGTGCTCAGGGTTGTCTGGAACTTTTGAGCTCAGGCAGTCTACTGGCTTCTGCCTCCCAGAGTACTATGATTACAGGCATGATGAAGATCAAATTTCAACATGACTTTTGGCAAAGATAAACCACATCCAAACCACAGTACCATGTCATATTCTGTTTTGGTATGTTCTTTTGCTTTAGATGACAGTTATTTCCTGAAAAAGAATGCACAGTTGCAATTTTTAATTCTATCTCATACTCTGTCATTGTATGGGTATTGATTTCAAGAATAGAGATCATTTATTCTGCAATGTTTTGAGGACAATGGTTCACTTTTAGTGTTGCTATTGAGAGTCTAATGCCATTCAGATTTCTAATTGTCTGTGGGTAACTCACAACCCTCCCACTCTGCCACTCTTATTTCAAGGTTTTTATTTGCTCTACTATTTTCAAATTTTCTAATGAGGTGATTTGTCCTTTTGTTATTTTTATGTCAGCTATTTAATAGGCCCTTTCAATCTGGAATTTAGTTTTAGAAAATCTGCTTGTATGTTTTCCATTGTAAATTTTCTTGTTATTTTAAAGCATCTTTACTTTGAAACACTGTTGTTGTTGTTATTGTTTACTGCATTAGCTACGGAGCTCCCAGGCTAGTTCTATAAATTTCTTACTGATTCTCTTTTTTTCTGTCTGCTTTTCATATTTTTCTATATTCTGAGAAGTTGTACTTCACTTTATCTTTCTAAACCATCTTGTGACTTTTAAATTTCTCCTGTCATATTTTTAATTTCCGAGAACTCTTTATATTTCTCTGAACATTTCTGTTTTATAATCTTTCTTCCCTGTTTCACAAACACTATCTTTCTTTCATTTTGCTAAGTGTATTTTGCTTGTCTGTTTAAAAAAAGTTTTCTTCTGCCTCTCACCCCTAGTTGAGCTTTTTTGTCTGTTGATTTGCTTTCCTCTTTAATTGCTCAAACACCAGGTGATAATTGGCAATCTATTCATATTACAGAGGGAAACACTGGAAAGAGGATTAGAAACTTCAAGTACTTAGGCAAAACTGGTTGCCTGGTGCGTTTCACTATAGTTAATTTGGACAAGCTAATTCATGAAAGGAAGAACTCAACACAACCATAGCTTCTTAGGCTAGTCTGTTTCCTAGGAATTAATCCTCCAATTTCTTATGTAGGTTTTATAAGCCTAGATGATGGCATTCTTAGCACTGGGATGGAAACGAAGCCTGGCAGAGAAGGCTGTCACAATTTTGTAAGTGGTATTTTGTTTAATCCCATTACCAGTGTGACTGTGCTGGCTTCAGCTGTGTTTAGAATCCCAGAATCCAGTCACTATCTGGCTCATCATATCCAATGAATAAAACCCAGTCATGTGCAAGGAGGAGGAAGAGTCACATCTTTGGTAACATGGGATGGATTAGGGTTCAAGTTTAGCTTTTCTTAATGTAAACTTTATGGCAAATCTTTTGCCTTCAGCCTCACCTACACCCTGTTTTTAGATATCAATTCTTTCTGATGTTCTATGATGTCACTCAGATTACTTTTAAGTCTTCCATACTGTTAGGTTAGGGTAGTAACTTTCAACCAGTGATGTACCGTGAGAAGATCTTAGGTGTACTGTCAAAAATTTTAAAGATCATTAATTAAATTATTTTTGAAAGACAGTCAAACCACAGTAAGTATATTCTGTCTTTTACTCTTTTAAATTTTTTGATCAACATAATTTAAGCATGCCAGAAAAGTTTAACTGTTTCAAATGGACCCTGAGATTTAAAAAAAGGTTGAAAAACATTGGCTTAGAATTTATCTTTCCCTTCTTCTGGGTCAATAATCTCTTGTCTCTCTGTCTTCAGAGAGACAAAAATTTCCTTGCTCTTGTTTCCTCTCCTAATCTTTTTGTTACTGTGAATTTTCATCTGTTTTACAGACCTTTATTTACATTTTTATGAGTTTATAGGAGAAAGTGATAGTAAAAGTGAGCTTAAATTCCAGCAAAATCCGTCTTCATGATGACATTTTCTATATACTCTAAACACACATGTATTTAAGTCTTTTTGCCTCTTTCCTGCCTGGAATGCATTAGCCCCTGTTGGTTACCAAGCAAGTTAACCATGTGCATCTCTCAAGATCTAATTCAAATGGCATCTCAGTTCTCTAGTTCTCTATGCAGAATTACCACTTACTCTCCTGGGCTCTCCCAGACACTTTGTTCATGCTGTTTGTCCGGCATTGCATATAAAAATGGCAAATATGGTCAGGCTTAGTGGCTCATATCTGTAATCCTGGCACTCTGAGAGGCTGAGGCAATTATATTGCTTTAGCTCAGGAGTTCAAGACCAGCCTGAGCAGGAGCAAGACCCTGTCTCCAAATAAAATTTAAAAATTAGCTGGGCGTTGTGGTGGGCATCTATAGTCCCAGATACTTGGGAGGCTGAGATAAGAGGATCACTTAAGCCCAAGAGTTTGAAGCTGCTCTGAGCTATGACACCATGCACTCCACCTAAGGCGACAGAGTGAGATTCTGTCTCTAAATAAATAAATACTAAATATGGCAGATATGACAAGGTACACTAACATTTGCTAGTATCTTTACTCATTGCCATTTCTTTTCTCCTTTCATAATTGAGTGCTATATCTTGATTTATTTCTGTATTCATTTAAATTCTAACATGTATTTTTTCTTTTTCTAGAAGAATATGATGGTAATATATTTTATGAATGTTTGCTTCGCTGAGAATCTCTTTTCCTCCTCATTAGAGGTCATGAATGCTACTTAAGCTGAGCAATTACCCTGGGGTCAGAACAGAAGCAGCCCCTGGTGAAAAGGAAGGAGGGTGCTCACTCATGTGCAAGACTATCTTTCCCAATTGTGTTGTCATGGCTTAGTGTTAGTGGGGCCATCTGCCTGGCCACTGATACCCTTCTCTGACTGCAATACCCTTGCCTGCTGAAGATGCCAAGTGAGAGCAGGGACTGGGAGCCACACCTGGTTCTGGATTGTCATCCTTTGGCATTTGCCTACAGAAGCAACAGGATAAAGGGTGCCCACAGCCCAGTGGGTTTGAAACATTTCCTCCAGGCAGCCTGTCTCCAAATATTCTGTAGCAAATTAAGCAAGTTGGCCCTAGACCCAAGCCCTATACTCTAAAATGATAGCCCCAAAGTGACCTCTTGTTGCTTTAACACTTAGGTGAAAGTGTTTCATGCACCTCAGTTGAGCTGCTTGTCAAAGTATTCACTCTCCCAAACGCTATACAATTGAGTAGGAGTCAAGGTATGCTTTTTAAGTATAAATAAAAAATACTTTTTGTTATTACATAATTCCCAATACTATTATGTCCTTTTGTTAATTCTGGTGGGAATTTGGAAGGAGTGGAGAGTTCAATGCATAAGTCTCTAGGATTGCCATGTTGATCCAAAGATTGAGAGGTAGCTCTCATCCTTCTGTTTCTGGTGTTTATTAGGTGAGCAGCACTCATGAATAAACCGCACACTCAGTGACTCATGTTACCAACTCCCCATTACTGCTTTAAAATTATATAACCTGTTACATTTAAGCTCTAATGTTCACCTGTGGAAGTCAGCTTTAACATCATCATTGTCATCTCAGATACTTATTTTCCATAGTACAGTTACAGGTTTTGAGTGTACTTTGCTTTAGAATCCGAATGCTTGAGTGATGTCCATATGAAGTGATGGCTTATTGGTGGGTGGAGGCCACTGCCTCTCCAGGTCTGTCTTGTTCCAGTTTAGCTGGCAGATAATGTGATGTGATCCAAACAGAAATCTGAACTGGATCTTTCACAGCTGGTTAGGGTGGGAAGACAGAAGAGCAGGCTCCTTCTTCCCTCTAAGGGTGACGATGTGTGAGCCACACATCCTTGAAAGCCAGAACTTTTGAGTCCAGGTTTTCCCCTTTCTCTCACCACAGTTTTTAGGTATCCAACACTGCCTCATGGGTGCTCTTAGAGGAGCAGTTGGCAATATCAAAAGGGGATTCAGCAAGCACATTTTTGCAACAAATGGCTCGGTGGAAGTGACTGGATCCTTTCTTAGGAGTGAAGGTTGTGGTAACAGGTATCATCGCTACGATCATTTTCATAGCTACTATGGCCCCCCACAAGTAGGGCCTCGTTTAATTCATATACTCATCCTGTAAGGTGATGTCATTATTCTATTACATAAAAGAGGAAACTGAGGAAGCAGTTGCTTAGCCACATTGGTATCCAATAAATAGTTACTAAATGAATGAATGAATAAGTAAGTGACCTTGCCCATGATCATATAGCAAGTAAGTGCGGAGTGGGGAAAATTCTAGGAGATTGACTTCGTCTAAAGTCAGGAACCCTTTCTGTACATGCCTTCCATATATCTGAAGCATTTTTTGACGTTCAGTTGGTCTTATGAATGAATCCATCTCTTAAGCCTCCGAATCTCCCTAAGCCATTGCTTTTCAAATGGCAGTATCATAGCTCACTTGCAACATAGTCAGTGTCATTTATTAATTCATTTATTGATAAGTCAGACATTAATTAACTACTGTCAGGCCTGTCTAAGGAAAGGGAGAGTTGAATAAGATACAGTTCCTGGCCAGCTTTGGTGACTCACACCTATAATCCTGGTGCTTTGGAAGGCCAAGGTGGGAGGATTGCTTGAGGCCAGGAGTTTGAGACCAGCCTGAGCAAAAGTGAGACCCAGTCTTGGAGGGAGGGGGTTGGGGTCTTGGTGTGTGCCACACCTTTTGGGGTCAAGACACGATTGTAAGAGGGACTTTACCTAACAAATACAATTAGTGCAACCTGGTTTCTTGTACCTTCAATGAATCCCCAACAATATATTTAAATACAGATAGATAGATAGATAGGTATTTGAGGATCTCCACCCTCTCGGAAGATAGACACATGGACAGGCAAGGAATGTTGTGTGATAAATCCTGTGACAGGTCAGTGCACAGCAAGTCACCCTGGTTTTCTTAGGAAACTCCCATGTCCTCGAAAGTCCTTCAGTCTTGGGCAAACAGCATGGGTTTTCCTACCTGCTACATGGAACAAAATAAGATTGACTCAAATTTGAGAGAACAATGAAAATCTAAACAAAGTATGTGGTGCTTTGCAATTAACCAAGCATCTTCGTTCCATCACCTTTAAAGCTCACAGCAATCCTATGTGTTTGGCTTTGG
This sequence comes from Galagoides demidoff, assembly GCA_963574575.1. Taxonomy (NCBI): domain Eukaryota; kingdom Metazoa; phylum Chordata; class Mammalia; order Primates; family Galagidae; genus Galagoides; species Galagoides demidoff. The sequence continues at coordinate 4,296 of CAUYQV010196704.1, read as the reverse complement.
TAGACTCCCATGGTAACTGGATCAAAGCCATTCATGGATGTATTCTAGGTCAAGTTGTAGGCAAATGTCACATATGCTTCACTCAGGAAGAAAAAGAACATCACTAAAGAAAAAGATGGCACCACCCACATGTGGTGGGGGCCCCAGCTCTAGAGCAGGGGTGCAGCAATATGCTTTTCCCCACCAAGCCAGCCTGTGTGGAATAGAGGCAAGCACGAGCTCCACATGCACACACGTGTGTGCCCAGACAGCCCTTTCCTGGCCTAGCTGGACTTTGAGGGGGTCAACTGTATTTAAACAGTTGGAATTCTCAGTTACATAGGGTTTAATGAATCCCATGACTTTTGCCAAGATTAAATGCTATAAATCATGTAAAATACTCACCATAAGGGGTTGCCTTTGACAGGAACCAGAGAGATGTTCATTCTCCTTAAAATTTCTCAACTTAATCAACTGACAATGAAAGCTAATTCTTTGGCTCATGGAATTGGGGACTTCAGGGTCTAGCACTGCTGCATGAGGATGTTCTTATGTCACCAGGGTTAGCTCTTATACTCTTTCATTTATGTATTTAGCATATATATGCACATATATATGTGTGTATGTGTGTGTGTGGGGGTGTATATATATCCCTATCTCTATCTATCTATCTATCTATCCATCTCTTCCTCCTTCTCTCTGTCTCTGTCTCTTTTTCTGTTCCTGTCTCTTTATCTTCATTTCTATGTTGTTTTATCTCTCTCTGCTTGTCTCTGTCTGTGAGAGTTGCCATAAATTAAAATGTAGTCACTGATGTTAAGAAAACCCTAAGAAATAGATCTGGGGAAGGCCATGAAGAGAGATGCTCATGCTTGTCTACTTGATAACAAAAGTATCACAAAGGGCTGCAAAAGCCACAACCTACCAGAAGGGCTGTGACAACCTTACACAAAAAACACCTCTTCAGAGGCAATTGCCCAGCAACTGCCTGCCCAGCATCAGACCGGTCTCACCCTGATTACTGATCTTCGTAGCCAAGGATAATTACTTCAAAACAATTATGTAACTCTCATTTTTCCCCTAAAAACCTTGTCTTTCCTTACTGCTTCCTACTGAACACTTATTCTAAAATAAACGTGTTGTCTCTTAGACAACCTCTCTGTGTTTGCTATTTAGGTTGACAGTCTGTGTCTCTGTCTCTCTGTGCATCTCTCTGTCTTTGTCTGCCTGTCTCTCACTATCTCTCTTTGTTCTGTCTATATGTCTCTCTATCTTTTGCTGTCCCTCTGACTCTTTGTATCTCCCTGTTCTGTCTCTCTGTGTCCTTTTCTGTCACTCTGTCTCTTTCTATCCCTCTGTCTCTCTCTCTCTGTCTTGGTCTCTCTGTCTTTCTTTGTCTCTATATCTCTCCCTCTGTCTCTTCCTCTCTCTGCTCCATTTTTTCTCTGTACACCAGCCCACTTCTAGCCCTTTCTGGGCAGGCCTACTCTATGGGACAGATAGAGTAGGCCACCAGTGGCTCTAAGCAGACATTTTGCAAAATAACAACACAAATGTGAAGGTTCTCCCAAGGTCCACAAATCTATCCTGGGAAAAGATACAGGTTGACTCTGAGATAAATTCTCAGCCCTGGACCAGTGCCAGTGTCCAAGTGGACTCAGACACTACTTGGGACAGGGGTCTATACTTCTCTCTATAACTTAAGGCCTTCGTATAAATTGTCCTCCAAATTGGGATCCTTTGGAGAGTGAACAGAGAGTGAATATGTTGCCAGTTAAGTAGGACAAAATGCATACATCAGACTGAGCCGGGTTACCCAGGATGCACGGTGACCCTCCTGGCAAACAAAGAAGGGGATCAGGAAAACAGGGCAAGAGCTGCCAAGCCCAACTCACTAACTCATTCATTTAAAAAATCATTTAGAATAATTTCTAGCAATTTTTTTTTAGAAAATAGCATTCTGTTCCCAAATACAGTACATCTGAAAAATTTGTCCTATATCCTTAACTAGGATGATGATTTTTCTGGTATTTAAGTCTCTAGATAATTTAACCAACAGTCTACCTGCCTTAATGATTCCTTTTGCTGATGCTTGTATTCAGCTGCCACTGGCTCCTCCCTAATAGCTCCCACCAATTCCAACACCTTTGGAGACAGCCTGAGGTCCGGAATACAGCCCCAGGCCTCTGGCCATTAACACATCCCCACCAATAGTGTTCTGGAGGTCTCCTGCCAAGCCACAAATTTGGAGGTAAAATATCTGGCATCCTTCCCAAGATACTGGAAGAGGGGGTGGCTCTTTCAGAGACCTCACTATCTTTTCTGCCCTCCCTAGACAACATCATCATAGCAAACGAGTTGAAAGCACAGGCTTCAACCGAACCTACGCCATCTGGGGTTGAAGTCTGGTGACCTCATTTGACTTCATGTAAATATTTCAGGTGCCCCATCTGCAAAGTGGAATAATCACTAGATATTTTCTTAAGGTGTTTGGCATATAGTAAATACACAATTATTGACAACTATTCCTATTTCTATTACTGTTATTGTTATGAGTGGGCCCAGATGTTAGGTCTCTCTGTTCCCAGGTTCTTGGTTCTCAGTACTGAAGAATGGTTACTTTCACTAAGTTGATGGAGCAAATGAGCAAAGCAAGCAGGTGCAAGGAGGCAGAGTGCCAAGATTTGCACAAGAGCTGCTCCTGGCTGGCTCACCAAAAGGTTTGGGCTGCATGGTGATGGCTTGAGGTGGTCACTGAAATAATAGAAGAAAATAAGAGCAAGTAGAGTTTCAGCAAGAACGGAAAAGTTTATTTTAATAACCTGGATAGCAGGCTGGACTTCATCTTAGAGGTGGGAAACATCATATAGAGTGCAGCGCTAGATAGGATACACAACTTTTGGGGAGGTGTCAGTGGCTTCTTGGAAATTTCCAGGGTCTTGATCAACTCTGTTTCCATAGCATGTTCCTGCAACAACTCATATCTATCTGTCCACGTCAGAAAGTCTCAGGGATATTCATCAGTTCCCCCCGAAACCACCAGCTTCCCCAAACAACCCACCTGAAGTCTTCCACCTGCAAGGTCTGGATTAATAATTAGTCTCATTCCCACAACACCCCAGGTCATCCTGACCTATGCCAGTCCCAAATAGCCTTGCCACATCAGCTATTCACCCTGCTCATGCCTAATTAACTGCCTAACCTAACATTATTACAACAAAACTCGCCACTGGATTTGAACTTTACAGAGCAACTTTTGCTACACTAGAAACTGATACTTCATCAGGCTTCTTTGATAGTTAGCCATGCTCTGAATCTTCACTACTTTCCCAAACAGTTCCTTCCCATTTTGTTTCCCCCATTTGCTCTGGTAATCAGAATCCTAATGGGTATCTCTCAATCCAAGCCATTTTCTATTTAGCATCCGGACCAGTGAATGGGCCAAAATGCCTGCTGGAGATGCTGGCAGTGAACTGGAGAGGGAACCACAAACATACTCTCTCAAGGGAATCCTGAGATCTGTTCTGTGTGTCTGAATTGTCTCTGCAGTTTCTAAGCTTTCTATGGATCTTGCCTCATTAACCCACTTTATTGCATCCCCTACGCTCCCTCATTTCATCTCTCTTTCACCCTGCCTGTCTTGACTCCATTGCCAATTTTTCTTTCTCTTCTCTAGTATAATAAAAGCAATAACTAAAAATACTTTGTCACAGGCACTGGCTAAATGCTTTACATCTTTATAACAATGTTACAAGGTAGATTCTTTTGTTATGTCATGTGGTGGAGAAACTGATCACAGAGAGCAAAGTAGCTTTGCTACAAAGAGGTGAGGTCAGACACCTCTTGGTATTTAATCCCAGGCAGGTGGGTCCCAGAGCTGGTCTTCTCATCAGGGGATTGCCTCCCACTGCAGTGTAGCACATGCATGAACAACTAATAAGTTGTGGGTAACTGGACCATTCTAGAATATGTGGTGCAAGGCATTGTACTTTCAATCTGCATTTCTGGACTCCAGACGCTGTGTTGCACCTCATTCATCTCGTGATGGGGAACAAATAAGCTCTGCCCGGGTAGTTCCCAGAAAAACAGAACAGATGACAGACACTGGATGGTAAGACAATTCTAAATGCACAGGAGGGTGGTACCAAAGAGATAGAGACTTTTTTTTGGTACAGTGTGAGGTTTTCACATGCAATCCAAAATACTTCCATCAAACTGGTCAACACAGCCTTCATGTCATTTTCTCAGTTATTATTTTAAAACGTTCACATTCTACTCTTAGAAAGATTCACTTGTACCCCTGTAAGATAAACCTCA
>CAUYQV010196701.1:0-26700 GCA_963574575.1 Galagoides demidoff | reverse complement strand
GAAAATGTCCTCCTTAGCAAAGTATCTCAAGAATGGAAGAAAAAGTATCCAATGTACTCAACACTATTATGAAACTAATTGTTAGCTATCTTAAGAAAGCTTCAATCCAAATGGAGCCCTAGACTATGGGGAAAGGGGAGGGGGGAGGGGAGGGGGGAGGATGGGTGAAGAAAATGATATTGTGGGGATCATGCCCATAATTTATCCTATTAGGGTACATGTGAATTTGTCTAAAGGTTGAATATAAATGTCTTAACACAACAATTATGAGAAAGACATGATGGCTATGTTAGCCAGTTTTCCAAACTGCATATGGAAGCAACACACTGTATCCTATGATAGAATTAATGTACACAATTATGATCTAATAAAAAAAAAGATGCTTGTAAGGACCACATTTTGAAGAAGAAATTAAGAACAAAAGCCAGAGACATAAAACATGGCAACCATGTGTGTGTGTCGCCTTTATCTTTATTGATTTATAAATAAAATTCTAATTTTCTCAGATAATTCTATTGTAATTCCAATTTATAAATAAGATTCTTATTGTTTGTGCATAAAAAATTAGCTTTCCCCTATACCACACTAAACTGAGACATTAAAAATTCAAAATAAGATCTCTCTGAGAAAATGCTGACAGAGGGCCTGTTAGTTAGATGTAGGCATTAATTCCTGTCCAGGCTGTTTCAAAGACAGGAAATGAGTTAAAAAATAAATCAAACATATGGATGCTATGAACAGATGAAAGATTATTTAATTCCATTATGTTAAACATAATTATATCAATTATGGTTTGATAAATATTTAAAAGTTTTGTGCATTCAAGGATCTAAACTGGCAATGGAGAAGGCCTAACTACACATTAGAAGATGTCTTTGCTCGAGCATGTTTGGTAACAAGAAAGGTGATAAAACAATTTTTAAAAAAATTACCTGGGGCCAAGTATGGTGGCTCCAGCCTATAATACTAGCACTCTGGGAGACTAGGGAGGGAGGGTTCCTTGAGCTCAGGAATTCAAGACCAGAGCAAGAATCTCTACTAAAAATACAAAAATAGGCCAGGTCATTATGGTAGGTCCTATAAGTCCCAGCTACTCAGGAGGCTGAGGCAGAAGAATCACTTGAATCCTGCGTTTCAGGTTGCCGTATGTTAGGGAGATGCCATGGCACTCTAGTGTGGCGCACAGAGTAATACTCTGTCTTAAAATAAAATCATGAAATAAAATAACTTGGAAGGCCATTGGGCTGAGGCAGCTCTAGTACCCTGGGTTTCTAGTTTGCAAAGGGAAGCCCACCTCAGGGTAAGAAGTAAAAATTCAGAAACCACCGACTAACTTCTACCCAGGGCCTTTCCACTAGGATGATCCAAATAAGGTTACTACTACTCACTTCGACCCATCGAGTATTTTCCTTACCTTGCTTTAGTGTTCATCTTATAAAAACCTTCCCCATCCTCTCACGACCACCTTGCCCCTTCACTGGACCCCCAAATTTCCTGCCATCTAGAGCTGCCCAATTCATGAGTTTGTCTGCTCAAATAAACCCTTTAAAATTTTAAAGGTACCTAGGTTTATCTTTCAACACAACTGAAATGAGCAATTGGAATAAAATGATAAAGGTTGTAAGTGCCATTAAAATGTCATAGCAAAAACACCTGTAGAAAACTAATTCCAACCACAGGTAATTAGAAGGAGGTAGCAGTTTTAAAGGAACAGCAGAATTCAGGTCATCTAGATTAAAAAAAAAAAAAAAAAAAGCATGATCAAAGAGAGACTTAGAAAAAATGTTTAGATCATCTAGACAGAACAATGAATTTTGTGTTTTGAGGCAAGAGTAACCTAGCTGCAAGGGGGGCAGGCTCAGTGGGGTGCAGTCAGGAGGGCTTTGGTTGCAGGCTAAGAAATGAGGCTTTATTTTACTGACAAGGAGACACCGTCATAGGACTTTCACCAGAGACATACATGCTTACTTCAGTGATGCAGAAAGTTTTCTAGCAGTTGTTTTAAAGATATTATATATTAGAAGGGAAAGAACATAGACATGTTCCCAGAAGAACCCACCAATCTCTAAATCAGCAAATGACAGCAGGGAGATCTGAAGAAGCCAGCGGTACCCAGGCCGTGCACAACTCCATCAGGCTGATCCCACCTCTCACAGCCTTCTGTCATTTCCTCTTTTCAGGTCTTTAGGTTGTGTTTAGGTCTCTATTTGAATTTATAAATAACATGATTTTAAAATGCCCTAAGATTTTATCAACTGGATAAGAGCATATATGTACACTGTTTTGTTCTTTCTACCATAAAGTGGTGCCAAACCGTGTCTACCAAACAAACGTCTAATCAGAGTTTTAAACATCCAAGTGTGAAAAAAGTGTTGGCCACAAGTACCATATTAACAGATGGGATGTGGTGGCATTTACCTGTCTCAGTTTTACGTTTTAATGACCTAGCTGAGAAGTAATGGAAGACCACAAGCATCAGAGAGCCTCCCTGCAGATTCATATAGAATCACTCAACGCTCATATAGAAAATACACGGCTAGAAATAATTTGTTGAAAGGAAAAACTTTTGAGACCAGTATAAGTTCTCAAAACTGGAGATGATTTCTTGCCTGGAAAGGAAGGAGAGTTAATCAAAGCCTTAATTTTATATCTGCATTAAACATTGAGTAAATCATATGATCTATTTGCTATTTTCTCTTCTTTGTAGACAGAGCTTCACTCTATTGTCTCAAGCTAAAGTGATCTGGCATCAGCCTCACTCATAACAGCCTCAAACTCCCAGGCTTAAGGGATGCCCCTGCCTCAACCTCCGCAGTGGCTGGGGCTACCACCACTAGCCACAGTGCCTGTTTAGTTTCTCAATTTATAATAGAGACAGAGTCTCACTCTTGCTCAGGCTGTTCTCAAACTCCAGAGTTCAAGCAATTCACCCTCCTTGGCTTCCCACAGAGCTGGGATTACAGGTTGGAGCTGCCTCACCCTGCCAATTTGGTATTATCCAGAAAGAACACAAACTACAACAATATACACAAACCTGAAAGAAAAAAATCAGAGTAGTTTATGTTTCTCTATACGACAGTGTGGCAGGTATTTTTGAAGAGGAAAAAGAAAAGTCCTCAACAAATGATGTTGTGTCAGGACTTTGGTTGGACTTCTGTTTTCACCGTACACACTATTTGTGAACACAGTTTAATTCAATATCCTGTTGCAGGAAAGTAGAACAAATAGAACTCTGGTTGACTTGCATTATTTCTGTGTCATCTGGGTCCCCTGGGTCCTGAAGATGCTGTTGCCACTCCATCAGACTGCCCGGGGTAGTCCCGGGGGGGACTCTTCATCTCTCTTTTGAGTTATTCTTTCTTGCTTTTAGTTATTATGTTGCATCAAGAATCATATATTTTATACGTAAATTAGATTTTCTCTTTCTCATTTACATATATTCAACACTCCTCTGCAAAAAAAAAAAAAAAATCAGATTGAAACATGCCTGTCTATCAGTGATGTGGGCAGGAGAAAAGTGTTACAACCAAATACAAAGAGGTAGGTGTTAACCTTTTCTGGTCAGCGTGTGCACTCCCCCTGGACCAGCCTTGGAGTGGCCACATTTATTCAATCATTTATTCAATCAGTAAATACTTCATAAAGGCTCATTTTTATTTCAAATGCTATTCTAGGCTCTGGAGATATGTTGTGAGTGATTCATTTTTCCTCATACAGCTTATGTTGTAGTTATATTTCTAGAAAAGCAAATATATAATATATTAAGTGGTGGTAAACTCTATGAGAAAATGAAATAAAGCAGATTAAGGAGTCTAGAGAGTGTCAACATAGGGTAGGAGGGAGTAAGAGGAAGCGCTATTATTAAAAAGCCATCAGTGAAGGCCTTGATGGTAAGATGACCTTTGAGCAAGTCCTGAAGGAAAGGAATAACTGAGCTGAATTGAATGACTGCAGAAAGAGAATTCCAGGCAAAGGAAGGAGCAAAGCCCAGGCTCTGAGAGGAGAACATGCTGGGATCATTTGAGGAGCAGTGGGGAGATCAACCAGTGAGGCTGGAGGGGAGTAAACGAGGGGAACGGTGTGATTTGTGCTGGGAATGTAATGTACACAGGTTACCAGTGACAAAAGAGGAAGGCTAGGATTAACAAAAGAAGAATTTATTACTTACAGGTCCCTGCACCACACAGGGACACATGATCAATCCCCAGGTTTGGCCCGGAGGCAGAGCAGGAATGAGAAGAAAGCATTGTCCAGGGACGTTATTGGGGTTTCCGTGGTAAGGCAAGGCCCGGCACGGCAACGTGTAATGCTGGGCTAGTGTGAATAATTCTGACAGGCTTTGGGGCATACACAGAGCTATCCTGAGCTGCTTGGTGCCTGGCCTTGGCCGGTTTAGTGCAGGAGAAATATTGGCTTGATATGTGAGTTGGACAAGGGGGTGGTTGGGGCAGACTTGCAGGGTTGATTGAGGGTTGGTAAGATGATCTTCACACACTGTGAAGGCAGCATTGCAGGAGAGATGTAAACACTGTTGGCCATTACTCTGCCCTTGTGACTAATAGACGCCAAATTGACAAGGACAGAACCTAAGAAAACAGTTAAAACACGGTGGTAAGACCCAAGGTCAGAAAAATCAAAGGGAGCAGATGATTGATAGGACTATCTGAAAACCATTGTCAGTATTTTGGATTTTACTCTAGATGAGATGGAAAAGCAGTTGGAGATCTTTGAACAGAGGAATGACATGATCAAAAATATCAAGTGGTTGCTGAGCTGCTGTGGTAGAAATACTTTGGGGAGAGAAGGAGAATTCAGTAGTTTCTTTTTTTACTTAAGTTTGAAGTGTCTATTAAAAAACCAGGGGCAGATGTTGCAGAGAAAGAAAGCTATACATAAATGTTCCTGAGTATAGATTTAGGAATCTTTAGTGGATTTCTCATGGTGATTAAGGCCTTGAGATAAGTGCGATACTGCTAGACTGGGCTAAATAAAAAAGAGGAGCTATGTATGAGCTCCCTGCCGCTGCAGCACTGAGAGATTGGGGTCATGAGAAGAAACCCATGAAATTCAGGGCATCCCAGAGTCACCACACACAGGAAAAAATCGTAACACCAGATATCGGGAAACATGTTTTCCCCATGAGTGGGAGAGATTTCATATGTGTGCATAAAGACGTGGCCAACATGTAGAGACTATTTTGTAAATATTCTGTAAAATTTTGTAATGAATACTGGGGCAAATATGAGTACAATTTCCCATTTTCCTTATGTATGATGACTGTTGGGCCATCCAGTAGACTTGGAAGTTGTCATCTGTGAGGGGAGAGAGGAACCATAAATGGCACTTCGGAAACTATAGGAAAACACATTTTGAGAAGGAGGGGTTAATCAAGTGTCAAATGCTGACTATGGGTTTAATAAAATGAAGCCTGCTAATTGGCTGGCTTTAGTAATTCAAAAGTCTTTGATGATATCAGTAAAACCTATCTTAGTGGAATAGTATTAATAAAAGGTGAACTGGAGAGAGGGGTCTAGAGAAATTAAAGGAAAAAAATTTGAGACAGAAAACAGAGGCAACATTTTTAGAGAGTTTTATTGTGGAAAGGAGCAGGGAATTGGGGAGTAGCTAGAGAAAAATGTTGGCTCAAGAAAGTTGTTTTGTTTTTAACATGGTTGATACCACAGTGTGTTTTTATGTCTGTGGGGTTTAGCCTATGAATTAGGACACAATAAAGATACTGAATAGAGAAACAGAAACGAATGGGGAAATGGTCCCAAGTAAGAGGGGATAAGATAAAGTGAGTAAACAGAAGAGTTAGTCGGGTTTTTTGTTTGTTTGTTTGTTTGTTTTGAGACAGAGTCCCACTCTGTCGCCCTAGGTAGAGTGTCCTCACATCATCATAGCTCACACCAACCTCAAACTCTTGGGCTCAAGAAGTGCTCTTGACTCAACTTCGTAAGTAGCTGGGACTATAGGTGCCCATCATGATGCCTGGTTAATTATTCTGTTTTTAGTAGAGACATGGTCTTGTCCTTGCTCAGGCTATTCTTGAACTCCTGAACTCAAGTAATCCTTCCTTAGCCTCCCAGAGTGCTGGAATTATAGGCATGAACCACTGGTTTTAGATAGGGGCAGGAGAATTTTATCCAAAGTAATAGCAAGGACTGCAGGGTATAGGAATACAGGTCCAAATATATAATGATGGAGGTAGGAGAAGTATTTCATGGTTGCCTTATGTTTTCTGTAGCACAATAGGAAGCTGAGATTGGAGGGATGAGGAGTTATTGATTATATCCCACTTTACACATCTGAGACATGTACCGGACCATTATTAGCAGACAGTAACTCACTTAAAGTAGTGTCTCCACCCACAGGGCCACATATCTGGAGGAATGTGTATCAGAACATGCCATAGCCAGTGGTAGCTCTACACCATGCAATTCAGGTGTGCCTCTTTGACATCAGTCGTCCCATCTCAGCTTCACTGGAACTCTGTTATCTACAGTGAACTTTCTCTAAAGATATTCTCCAGCACTTGCACATACGCTTTTACTGGATTGCTTATATGTTTCCTAGACATGTCTAGGGTTCTATGATTTTTAGAAATAGATTCAGGCCTGGCTCCAAGTAAAACAGAAAACAAATGCCAATTCTGATAAGTGCTGTGAAAGGGAGAGGTGAAATGTGAGCAGAGATCTGAAGGAAACGTGGGACAGGCTAAAATGAAGAGAAGAAAAGCCCCAAAACCTTGCAGGAGGTATTGAAGGAAAGGAAAAGAAGCCAGTGGAAAAGGAACACAGAGAGTGAAGCAGAAAAGAGTGATAGAGACCAGGAGTGACGAGGTTGGAGAGAAGGACAGAGCTAGGTAATGAAGAGCCCTGTAGGTCATTTGCTGAATTTCGGTCTTATCCTAAGACCAGAGGAAAGCCACGAAAGTCATTTAAGCAAACTTGATATGATCAGATGTGCAATGCAAAGCAGTTCACAACCAAGACAGTCACAAGCTCTCACCGTGAAGCTCACCACATGAAGAGGAAGACGAGTCTAGTCTAGTGGTTTAAGGAAACACAGAATCAGACACGCGTGGGTAAGTGCCGTAGAAACTTAAAGACACAAAGGGGGAACATGAAAAGAACTAGCGAGGCAGTGTAGATTCAATCCATCAGTTAATTCTCCCATCATGCAATTCTCTATTTCCCAGACTCGGTATCTCAATATCAGTCTTGTTAGTAACTTGCATTCTTGAATCTCCTCTTACTCCTGAATCCAGCACTTACTTTTTCTACTTTCTCACTGAATCTTAAACACTATCTTTTCTTCAGGGTTCCCACAGATTCCATATGCTCAGAATGCAAAGCCGCTTTTCACATCATGCCCATCCCTCCATGATACCATTTCTTGCTTCTCCATTTCTGCCACTGTAGCCACATTAAGGTAGTGACACTTAGGCTTTCTCACCTCTAGGAAATCATCACACACAACCTATCGACTAGAGTTTTCTGCCCCTCTGTGTCCTTGTAGGAAATTCTCAAACTTGGGGCAGGATTCAGAGATTAACCAAAAATGTTGCTCCAAGGTCAAGCAATCATTTATTTAAAAGAAATATATGATAGAATTAATGAGGGTGATCATTTGGTAAGATAATAATTTTATTAAAATAACTACATGCTGAAAGATTACTATTACACTAGATAATAGTTTTCAGCTATATCTTATTGGAAAAAATTTAGTTTGAACTAAAATTCCCTGTATAGTTGAAAATCTCAACATTAGAGGAGGGAGTCACATAGTTTTTATTTAACATCAGTGAAAATCACTAATAAGCTTTAATCTAGTCGTTAGGGAGTACTAAAAATACTAATGAAAAGGAAAGAATTAAAACCTTCCTAAAATGAATTTATCTGAATAAATTTTTCTAAATGTTGTTCTTTTCTGCATGTTTTCTAAATGTGCTAAATATATGTATTATGCTTGTATATGTTAAAGCATAACAATCTGAGTTTTAAAGAATTTTCTATTTAAGTTCTTCAATAAAGAATATAATACCACTTAGGTTGTGTTTACTTTTCACATAGTGCATATAGAGTCACATACATTGTATCATCATGATTTTTAAATTCTAGACCTTCCCGTAGTCATGATGAATACCACTACAGACAATAGAATAGTGCTATGCCAAAAACTTCTCTAAGTCATCTTTGGGACTTGCTTTTCAGCTCAGCCAAGAAATTAATTTGGTTTAAGGATCCCCTGAGTTAGTTCAATGAATAATTTCTCATGTGTAACCCTCAATATGTGTATTTTCCTGACAATGACATTTTAACAATGAAATTTCATCAAAACTCATAGGAGATTAACTCTGGGCTGGGAAGAACTTGTGCAGAGTGGTAGGAAATACAATGGTCTTCTCTTTATATTTGCATTAGAAATAAAACTTCTAAGGTGTGGAGGACACTGTTCAGTTGCCTTAACAGTAGCCATTCTCTCCTCTGCCTTATTGTTCTTTGCTGATAGAGGCAAAAATGCCAGATAAGGCATCTTTTAAAGGAATAATGGGCTTGTGACCCAATCTTCATCAGTGGGATGGATGGTTAAGTTTTCTGATAGGCTTTGACAAAAAGGGTGTGATGCCTGAGGCTGTGTCAGCCTTGTATTGACCTTAAAAAAACAAACATGAGGATTAGAGCCAGCATGATGAAATTATACAGCAGAAAGAGGGAAAGAGCTTGGGTCTATGATGTTATAATAAAGATTCTGAACCAACATTTGAACTATTCTCCAAGATTTAGACTACCTCATATGATCTATCACATTTTCTTCTCATAGAAGGCATCTTTATTTGGGAAAAATGACCCGATTAAGTCTCTAAATAAACCTGCTAATAAAACACCTTTAGTACTTACAAGTGGAAAGGTAATGAAGAGTTCTTATCTCAGGATGATTTTTTAAAAATTACCTTGATCACTGAGATTGTTAATGGTAAATAAATCCAGAATTTGTGAATTTATGAAGCATGGCCTGCTACAAAATGCCATGTCAATTACCTAATTAAAGGAGTGTAAAATGAATTTTACAACCATCACGGCTCTCTGTGTCTAGCAATGCCCTATAGCTGTTACTCAGAGACTTTCCATATTAAGTCTGGGTCAGGCTGGATGCTAATATTGCTCAGACACTATGTTATTAGTCCAGGTTTTTACCATATTTCACCTCTGTTTCCTTTGAATTCTTAGTAATGCGTTATATTGGATTAGTTCTCTGGAGTTTGTGAATGTGATTCAATAATTCTGCCCTTAACGATATCTTATTGCCACTCCTTATAAATTTCATTATCTAATGAGAAATACAAAATGACAACTCAAGTAGGACAGTATTTTCAGGAGACGCCTGAGGGTAATACTCAATGTCTTCCTGTGTCTAATTAACTCTTTATGGGTTATTCCTAACAAGAAGCCAGACTCTGAGGCTGGCCCAGCCCGAACACAGAGCTGCTCAAACTGAAGGCAACATTTCCCAACTTCTCTTTAAACCAGGTGTGACATTGTGACTAAGTTCCAGCCAAACAATGAGAATGGGTCTATCTGGGGGCAATTTCCAAACCATGGTCACAGTGGAAAAAAATGCACCTTCTGTTTTTTTTTTTTATTCTTCTTTCCTTTGACTGGTAAACAACAGATTGCACCATACAAGGGACATTGTTGAAAGATGAAAAGGTAACAAGATAGAAGGAGCCTGGCTATTTGATAATTACAGAATTACCTACCATGCTGGCTTGGATCAGATTGCTAGGCTTTCACATGAAAGAGAAAAAAGCTCTTTAATCAGCCACTGTTCTCTTTGCTCTCTACGATTGACCCGAACCAGTATTCAAACTATTACATTCATCCTCCATGACAATTTGGTACACACCCACTCTATATTTGTTATATTTCATCCTTTAAATTGATTGCATTTATTTTCTTTGCATTCCCTCTTTTAAAATCTTGACATACTCAATGAAAACTGTTATTACTATGAAAAACAGGCAGAGTAGATATTAGGGAACATCTAGAAGTTTCTGTCCTCTTGGATTATTTTGGTAAATGAACAAAACTACAATTTCGGTAGACACATGAACTTAAAATGTTATGTAGCAAGTCGTATTTCTCAATTATCACCATCTACAGATTTTCCTCACCGATTATTTTAAGAAAATGTTAGCATTTGCTTAAAGTTCTTAATATAAACTCTGTTTTTTTGCACCGTGAGCTTTCCCAAAATAATTAGGTAGGTTTAAACTTGTTCCTGGAAAATCATTTTTTGTTAGATGCATGTCAGTTAAAAAAAACTCTAACATTTAAGAACTTTAAAATTAAGAATTCTGTGCACAGAACAAAGCTACACTCCAGGGCAAAGCTCTTTAACCCTCGCCTTTACAAACCTTTGGATGAAGAGTAGTGTAAGGTCATTTTATTTCCGTCTACCTCATTTTTCCTCTTGGCTTTTCTTCATACTTGGTGGGGGTTTTCATATGTTCTATGAAGGTATGTTCGCCATCACCTGAAAAATGCAAAAGCCTTTACTGAGAATGAGAAAAGTATCTGGAAAAGAAGACTTCTGATCTGGAATGGAAGTGATAACATAAGGGAGGAATTTGTGAGGAAATAATGTTACATAGGCATGAAGAAATAACAGTAGGAAGTATTGTCTTAAAGAAAAAAATAAATAATGCAAAGTGTGCAAAGACCTGTGGGCCTTTGCAATAGAAAATGAGCAGGTGATGAGAAAATTGAGTGATGAATGGGAAAATTAGGTCTGGGTGGCTGGAGCCAGAATTCAGCACCTTTGCCAAATGTTCTAATTTCTGCCAGGACATTAAACGTACTAATGACTGATTCTAATTTCTTAGATTCTATTTCTTGATTCTATTTTAATTGGTCTGTGATACTGCATGTAACCTGGATGTCTCGATTTTTTTAAATCCCTCTGCTGATTCCCTTGTGTAGTCAAGACTGAGAATCACAGGTCCAAGGAAATAGCATCAATGCCAGAAGCCAGTTAGCTTAACGTTAATGCAGAAGGTGGAGAATTCACTCAAAACCTTAAATTTAAGATTTGAGAAGAGTCTGATCATAAAAATACCTCAAGTTACACAAGGTCAGAAACTATCACCGCATCAGTAAAAGAGTAGATTCCAAGATTCTGTAAGATAACACTTACTAGATTATGTAAGATACCTCTTGTGCGATGAGGGCCATGTTTTGTGTTTGTTGCCCAGTAAAACAGCCACCTGTCACATACTCTATTGAGGATTTGAAATGTAGCTGGCATAAAAGAGGTACTACATTATCAATATTATCTAATAAATGAACCACAGTATTTTAAATTAATACTACAGTTAATTTTTAATTCATTTTTATTTACATTTAAATAGCCATAATTGATAAGGGACTATTTCATTGATAGCATAACCCCAAATTACTCATAGGAAACATCAAGTTGGAGCATGACCTGACTCCACAGATTATCAGTGTTGAAAGTGGGTGGCCTATTTTAGGGGAAGATGCCAGATATAACATAGATTTGCAAAGAAAAAAGTGTGAATTTTTTAAAGCTCCGAAGGATAAATTCATATTATTGTACTTGCAGACAGAACTAAATATTAATCTTAAATCACCCTATGTAAATCTTCAAACTCTGAATTTTCAAAACAAAATTCCAGTTGTAAACATGAGTTTATTATAGCTTTCATTTTGATTATTTTGATTAATCACTTAATTTTAATTTTTATTTTTTAGGCAAAGTCTCACTTTGTCATCCTTGGCTGTGGAGTCATAGCTCATAGCAACCTCAAAGTCTTGGGCTCAAGTGATCCTCTTGCCTTAGCCTCCCAAGTAGCTGGGATTACAGGTGTCCACCACAATGCACGGTTATTTTTAAAAAAGGGATCTTGCTCTTGCTCAGGCTGGTCTCGAATTCCTGAGCTCTGTGATCCACCTGCCTTGGCCTCCTAGTGTACTAGGATTACAAGGATGAGCCACTGTGCCCAGCCATAACTGGTTAATTTTTTTTTCCTTTATTAAGTCACAACTGTGTACACTGATGCATTTATGGGGTAAAATGAACTGATTTGATATACAATGTGGAATGCTTACTTTGAACTGATTAACATAGCCATCACCTCACTTCCTTATTTGTTGTGGTAAGACATTTATACTCTACTCTTAATAGTTTTGAAATGTACCATTCCATTATGCACATTAGGTGAGGTCCCACCAAATACCCTTCCTCCTCCTACCTACCTCCTTTCTCTCCTACTTTCTGGACTATAATTATGTTTTACCATTCAAATGGATGTGTAGGGGATTCTGTACTGATTTCATAGTAGTATTGAGGACATTGGATACTTTTTTCCCCCATTCTTGAGATACTTTACTAAGAAGAATATGTTCCAGCTCCATCCAGGTAATCATAAAAGATGTGAAGTCTCCACCATTTTTATGGCTGCATAGTATTTCATAGTGTACATATCTTACAATTTGTTAATCCATTCATGAGCCAATGGGCACTTGGGCTGCTTCCATGACATGGCAATGCCATGAATTTTCTCAAGTTCACCCAATTTATGAACATTGAATCCTAAATGCCTCATTCTGTCTTTACTAATAGTGTTAATAGACTCATCTCCTTATAATTATGTAGGAATATTTAGGAATGGTGTTTCTATTGCTATTCAACATTTCAATATGACTATTTAACTAAATGCTCTATCAAATGAAAACAATTGGTCACAATCTGAACACAGTATCACCTATTTGTATTCTTATGAATGTATGTTACTTCATTAATGCTATTTATATTTCTACAACTCAAGCTTTCCAACAATAGCTTGAACAAAGCTGAATTCTGGAAGCCACAGTAACAAAAAAAAATATATTACTGTGAAGAGATTAGAACAACTGATTGCTTTTCATTGTCTCCTGTAGCTTTGCCAAGGTAGCAAGAACAGAAGAATAATGATTATCAACCACACCTTTTGTTTTAGAACTATTTATTAAGCTAAGATAATTTGAAAATACACTTCAAAAAGAACTTGCTGATTTGCACATTTCTTGCAAAAGCAGCCACCAAATGACAATGGCATTTTAAAAAATCTAAATTTACAGTAAAAAGATAGTACAGGATTTTGAAGCAAGCAAAGCCATTTCTATCTGCTGAAGTGTAAGAATAGAGACAAAATAATGAAACCTTGGGAACATGTCTAAAAAGGGTATGCTGCACACTGAACATCCATCTCAAGCTGTCTACAAAAATGCTGATATAGACTTAAAATGTATGACACTGCCATACCGGGAGGTTTTTGAAATGTATCAGCTGATTCCAGGTTTTACACTAGATTCTTCTATTGCTAGAAAGGTATGTACTTGGAGTAACCAAATCACTGTCACCAGCCTGGGAGTTCTTGCAAGGTTATTTTCCAAATATTTTTGAGAAGAATATCTCTAAGGCCTCATGGTATATAGACCAAAGTTTCCAACTTCAATAACTAAAAATAGTTATCAGTTGAATTTCCCCATGTGCTAGACACTGGGCTAGCATTTTATATCATTTCATTCTTTCTACTTTATGAAAAGATATTATTTCTCATAATTTTCTTATAAAGAAACTGAGACTGAGAGATAAATGACTTCCCAAAAATAACATAGCTAGTAGGGACAAATGTCTCATGTTCTCAATTTTTCCCCCCATAACAAGGTAGGAATATACCTGGATAAGGTTAAAATTTTTCTGGTCCTTTCTCGTCTATAAGTAGACTCCCCTGACTCACACAGAGAGTAGTTACTTTGAATAAATCAGGAAAGCTAGTCTTAGAATCTATTCCAAATATATTCTTCTTTTCCCATAGAATCTACTGCAAATATATTTTTTTCACAATGATACATAAATAATCAATAATAATTTTTTTTTGTTTTTTGTAATATGTTAGAGTATTTTCTGATTTTTCCACTATTAAAAAATTTAAAATCATAAATTAATGAACTCATATGCATCTTATTACTTTTATTTTATATTATGTGTCTACTCTCCTACTGAGATCCCAAATTGAGGGACATAAAAATTGTTAGAGAACAGAACAGGTAGTAACTAAGTTTAAAAGACAAAAGGCCATAGGAATAATAGAAGAAAATATAGGCACATATTATACTGTGGAAAGGCAGAAGGCTTTCCAATTGTGATTTCAAAGTCCGATGTCATTAAAAGTTTTATAAATTTTATACATAAAGAAAAAAGTATAGATACAGAGACACAAAATTTTTATATGATTAAAAACACTATAATTGAAACCAAATTACAAAACCCTTTTTTAGTTATACATATTACATAAAGAATGTATGAGAAGCTACTTGAAATTAAGATGTAAAAAACAATAAAAAATAAACAAATATTAACATGATGTTTATAGGTTAAAAGAAAAAAGCAAATAGCTCTAAAATGATGAAAGCATAGTTAATCCCTCTCAGAATAAGAAACCATAGCACACTACAAATTACAACATTTCAATTTTAACTCATTATAAATGTGGCAAAAAATCTAAAATTTATAACAAACTCTGTTAGTAAGTTTACAAAGAAATATTGCTAGTGGGAGTAAGATAGTGAGACCCTGGGGAGGCAACTGGACAATAATTATTAAAATGAAAACTGATTCACTTTTAATTCATTGGTCTCTACTTCTGAGAGTTTATTTTTCCAATTTACACATATGCATGCAATGTGACATAAATAGTAATTATTGCAATTCTCTTTGCAATACAAGACTGAAACAACAATCTTTTATTAGAGGGATATGTCATAATTGCTTTAATTGTTTTGTTGATTTTTTTTTCACTTTTCCCCTATATTATATAGCCCAAACTTGTTGTAGAAGGGAAATGATATAAACTGGTCCATGACAAATAGAATTCTGGGGGTGAGACCCAGATGGAGACACCAAGTTTGCCTGGGAGACATCAGGACAGAACTCACAAGACTTCCCTGCCCTACGGAAACTCTGGCATAGCATGATCACCAAGTCAGAGGGAGGGATGCAAACTTGAGTTGTGTCCCAGGCAGTAATTAATCTTCAAGGGTGATTTAATTCTAAGGAAGAGGATTGAGGTCATGGAACTAGGAGAAGAAACAGGAGGAAGAATAATTTGAACCATACCCAGGTCTTTTGAAAATGGTGAAACAGAAGTGATAGATAAAATTGTTTCAGACAGTTGTGCTGAGAAATTTGTCTGAGATAAATTTGGGAGTAACTGTCAGAGATCTGAAAAAATAAGAAATCCCTTAGACAGAGCTGGTAAAAAAGCAAGAAAGCAAATAATGTTCCTCTTTTTTTGTTGTTCAACCTTGTCAGCATAGGTGGACTAAGTGCTTCCTGATATAATTGCAAAGCTTTGTGTTTGTGCTTAGACCCTTTTGCCATTAGTCTCACCATTGTATAGGAACGTTTTATGAACTAGATTCATTAACAGTTAGAAAGCTCTGAACGGATTAGATGAGCAGCCACAGCCTCACTTGCCAGGAAGTACAGCTCCAGATCCGCTGAGCTTCATGTCAGGTGAGAAAGAGACTAACACATAACTAACGCTTTCCTAAATTATAAGTTTATCATCTACTGGGTTATCTTCTACTGATCAATATTTTTAAATTGAATTCCTAACAGACTGATTCTGGGGGAGGGAAGGGCAAAGAGAAGCACTAATTGAAGTTGAGTATGCGGCCGGCAAAAGACCAGCCCATCATTCGCATTTTCTCTTTTCTCATAACCATTAGAAGTTCGACATTATTCTCCTTTATTCTGCAGATGAAGAAATTGGGACTCGGAAAGTTTTGAAGATTTATCTAGGAGTATCTAAAACAAAGATCAAATTTTAATAAAAAAATGATCTGATTCTAAAGTTTCCTGCTTCTTCTAAACACAGAGTTTTCTCTATGCCAAATGTCAGAAACTTGGATTTTGGCTTATTTGCAACCTAATAAAACAGTCTGCCATCCTTTCACGGATATTGGAAGAACACACAAGACTCCTGGGCCAGAAACAAAGGATCATTTATTACTCACAAATATGGCAATAACCATCATATCATCATTTTTCTTGTACTAGTTTCTCAAGGACACTTGTATCAGCAGCCAAATCCCACGGGTAACACGAAAAGAGGCAGATAACACCCACACATGCAGCAGGCTGTGCTACATTAGAGGAATCCTGAATTTAAACAACATATTATTTTCTATAACAGAAAATAAGCATAAGTGATTTTCAACCTGGAGGGAAACATTGTCTTTACTGTAGTTAGTAAAAATGAACTATCTCTACTTCCCTAAAGTCATTTAAAAGACTGTTTAAAATAAATCTTACCTGTGCTTCTGTTTACAAGATGTACAGAAATAACAGAGACCTCTGGAGAGTATTATCCCCACATCAAACAATAATCATATATAATATTCCTTAGTCAAGAATTCCTATTGATTTTCAGTAAATTCAAAAGAATATTTATGATATTCTGGTTCAAAAATGGCAACGTAGAAGCAAGGTAGCCTCAATTCTCTCAAAGGAAAACCAAAACCAAATATACAGTGCCAAGATTATCGCAAGCAATATGTGAGAACATAAATAAGAGAAAAATTCAATTATTGGGACCACAGAAAAGTAAGACACTCTCAGAACATGGTAAGATAAGAGAATTAGATATTTATATCCAGGCTCTCCTGCCCCCAATGTTTCTGGCAGCGAGCATATGAAAATTTTCTCTACATTCACAGTTTTGATGATAGAGAAAGTGAGACTGAGGTGGACAACTTCCTTCCCACCATCTTGGGTCCCCCGGCAGGAGATCTGTTACTTTCTAAACCCCTGGAAAGCATCATGAATAACTGAAGGGAGACACAGTCCTCAGGACAACCAGAAGTGAATGAGGAGGCAGCAAAACCACCCCCAGTCCTGGAAACTCTGTTCTGTAACTTAGTAAAGGAGATGCCAAGTCAGAGTGGTTGGTCAGCAGAAGCATCTGTAAGAGCTCCACAGGTCCCTTGGGCGCAAACTTCTAGATAGCATTCTCACACAGTGGGGATCTCTTTCTTGGGACCTCCCCTATTTGAGATTGGCAGTGCTTTATTTGCTGGGGCTGAAAGCAAACCTGGGCTTAGAATAACAACATCTAGTGCTGAAAAGGAGGTAGCATCCTAGTGGAAAAAAAAAAAAAAAAGAAAGAAAGAAAGAAAGAAAGGATCCTAATAGCAGAAAGAGAAAAAAAGCCAAAACATAGAGAAACCCCCCAACTTATCTGGCAACTGACTTCTCAACTGAAAAATTATAGGCCGGGGGGGAGTGGGATGGCATTTTTAAAAAGTTGAAAGGAAAAACAAAGCCACTAGTTAAGAATGATAGCCAGCAAAGCTATCCTTCAAATATGAAAGGGAGATAAAGCCTTCCAAACAGACATAAGCTAAAATAATTCACCATCAGACTCATCCTACAAAAAAAGTCTAAAGAAGTTCATTGATCTGAAAGAAAAAATACAAACACGCTAAAAGATAACTTTTGAAGATATAAAACCCACTGGTAAGGGCTGGGCACAGTGGCTCACACCTGTAATCCTAGCTCTCTGGGAGGCTGAGATAGGTCGATTGCCTGAGTTCATGAGTTCAAGACCAGCCAAAGCAAGAGCAAGACGCTGGTCACTAAAAAATAGCTGGGCATTGTGGTGGGTGCCTGTAATCCCAGCTACTTGGGAGACTGAGGCAAGTGAATTGCTTGAGCCCAGGAGTCTGAGGTTGCTGTGATATGATACCACATCATTCTATCCAGGGCAAAAAAGTAAACTCTGTCTCAAAAATAAATAAATAAATAAATAATAAAGCCTACTGGTAAAATTAAACACAAAGACAATTCATGAACACCCCAATACTGTAATTTGCTGTGCAATCTAATCATAACTGTAGTGTGAGTAAAAAAATAATCTATTAAAAACAATACCTAGAGAAACATACAAGCATTATAAAAAATATGTACATTGAGATGAAAAAGTCAAAAGTTTTGGGGATGAAGTTAAAGTATTTTTTCTTTTTTTCCTAATATTAATTTGTGATCTAAGATAAGTTGTCATCTCTTTAAAATAAATTGTTAAATCTATAAGAATATTTTTTGTAATCCTCATAGACATCACAGAGCAAAAAGTTGTAATAGATAAACCAAAAATAAAAAGCAATGAATTAAAACATCTTACCAAAGAAAATCACTTAACCACAAATGAAGACAGTGAAAAAGTAAAAAAGGAAAAGTTATGAAACAAATAATGAAATATCAGTAGTAATTAGTATGTTACCAATAACACTGAATGCAAATAGACTTGATTCACCCCTTAAAAGACAGAAGAACTGAATGGATTAACAACAACAACAAAAAAGACTCAACAACAAACTGCGTACAAGAAACTTTCCCTACCTATAAAGACATATAGAGACTGAAAGTGAAAGGATGGAAAAAGATATTCCATGCAGTTGAAACCACAAAAGAGCAGGAATAGTTATGTTTAGAGCAGATAAAATAGACTACAAGTCAGAGACTCTTAAAAAAAGATAAAGACAATGATTGTCTAATGACAAAGCAGTTAATTCAAAAAGAGTATACAATTATTATAAATATCTATATACTCTGGAAGAGCTCCCAGGTATACAGACCTATCATGAATAGAAATAAAGGAAGTAAAAGACTGAAATACAATAATTTTGGGGACTTCATTACCCCACTCTAGGTAATTCAAACAGAGTATCAATAAAAAAATAACAGAATTAAATTGCAAACTAGATGAAATAGGCCTAGATGACATTTATAGAACATTTTACCCAATTTTTGAAGAATATACATTCTTTTCTTCAGCATGGGAAGCATTATCCAAAGTAGATTCTATCTTAGGTGAAAAAAAAATTCTCAACAACTCAAAAAAGTGGAAATCATGTCAAGTATATTTTCAGAACACAATGGAATAAAATGAGAAATCAGTATAATAAGAGGAACCTCAGAAACTACACAAACAAATGGAAATTATACATTATGCTCCTAAACGATTAGTAAGTCAATAAAGAAATTACAAAGGAAATTTTAAAGTTTCCTTCCAGCATAACTCTGATGTCAATACCAGACAAAGATACACACATGCACAAAGAAAATTACAGGCCAGTATTACTGATTAACTTATGCTAAATCAATGATTGTGATATACCACATTGAGAACCAAGACGAAAACCAATTAATTAAGTTAAATAAAACTAGATACAGAAGAAACATACTTCAAAATTCTAAAGGCCATAAATATGAAATCCACAGTCAAAATTATGATGAATGAATAAAAATTTAAAAACTTTCCTGTAAGATCTGGACAAAGACAAAGATACTCACCTTCATGACTTTTATTCACTAGAATGGTGGAAGTCCTGTCCAGAGTCATTAGAAGAAGGAAAGAAAGAAAAAGAAGGAAAGAAGGGCATCCAAATTGGAAATGAGGAAGTCAAATTAGCCACTAGTGACACCATGATCTTATATTCAGAAAAACTGAAAGATTCCACTGGAAAAAAAAAACCATTTGAACTGATAAATTCAGTAACATTGCAAAACACAAAATCAACACGAAAATAGTAGTGTCATATATGCCAAAAGAAAATAATCTGAAAAAAATCAAGAAAGCAATCCTACTAATATAGCTACAAATAATATAAAATATCTAGGAATCAATTTTGTAAAATACATGAAAGATCTATATAAAAAAACTACAAATCACTGATGAAAGAAATTGATAAGAAAACACAAAAAATAGAATGATTTTCTGTGCTTATGGATTGGCATAATTAATATTGTTACAGTGACTATGCTACTCAAAATAATCTACAGATTCAATGTAATCCCTACCAAAATACCAATGAAATTCTTCACAGAAATAGAAAGAAAACAAAGCCAAACAAAAACCCCAGATGTATAATCTATGTAAAACTACAGAGGACAAATAGCCAAAGAAATCACGAACAATAAGAAATAAAGCTGGAAGCATGACACTATATGACTTTAAAACATACTACAAGGCTATCATAACCAAATCAGCATGGTAATGGCTTAAAAATAGACTCATGGATAAATAGAACAAAGAACTTAGATTTAAATCTATGCATTTACAGAGAACTCATCTTCAACAAAGACATCAGTAACATAAAATGAGGGAAGGACATTCTTTTCAAAAAATAGTAGTGGGAAAACTAAATAACCATCTACAGAAGAATGAAACCACTGTGTCTTACCACATACAAAATTCAAATCAAAATGAATGAATGATTTACATCTAAGTTCTGAACCTATAAATCTACTAGAAGAAAATATTGTTGAGGAAATGCTTCAGGACGTTGATTCGGGCAATGATCTTTGTGTGTAAAGCCTCAAAAGCATAGGCACCCAGAGCAAATGTAGACAAATGAGATTACATAGAGCCAAAAAGCTTCTGCATAACAAAAATAAACAACCAAGCAAAGAAACAACTTGCAGAATGGGAGAAAATATTTGCTAACTCCCCTCCTGGTAAGGGATTAATAATCAGAATATATAGTAGCTCAAACTTCTCAATATCTAAAAAAAATCTGATTAAAAAACAGGCAAAAGATTTGAATAGGCATTTTTCAAAAGAGGACATACAAAATAAATACTCAATACTTATATGAAAAAACGCTATACCTCACTAATCAAATGCAAATTAAAACTATAAAGAGATATATAAATCTCACACCAGCTAAAAATGACTATTAACAAAAAAATCAAGGAATAATGGATGATGGTGAGCTTGTAGGGAAAGGGGAACACTGAAACAAGCCAAACATAGGAAGAAAAATATCACATGTCCTGACTCATATGTGGGAGTTAAAAAAGCAGATCTCATGGAGACTGAGGATTACGAGAGGCTAGAAAGGTTTGGAGGTGGGAGAATGAGGAGAGTTTGATTAATAGGTACAAATATACACTTAGAAGAAATAGGACCTGGTGTTTGGTGAATTAGTGAGGTGACTATACTCGACATTGATCTATTGTACATTTCAAAATAGCTGGAAGAGGTAAATATTTGAGGTAAAGGATATCACAATTACCTTGATATGATTACACAAAAGTATAAAATCATCACACATACTGTCAAATCCGTACATCAATTATGAATCAATAAAAAAAAAAAATGGAAAAAAAGAGTATTTGTGTGTAATTTTTTCAATAAGTTCACCGGTACCTGGGTATAATCAACTTTATAATATTATTAAGTTACTGAGTTCAGAGTTAGTTGCAAGGCAGGTTTAATTGCCCATTTTTTTAGTTACTAGAAACCAATAATTTCCACGGAATTATTTTTAATATTTGTATTACCTTCTATGCACATAGTTTAATTCTTTACATTTTTATTTCTAAGGATTCAGATATATTTTGCAGAATTTGTGATCTCTTTATGTAATTATTAGCTACTTTTATGTAGTATAAATAATTGTATCTTATGTATTATCTTGATTTTATTACATATTATTAAAAGGACATAGAAGTTTATTAAAGTCAAGGATAATGATTAACACAACTTCATGATGACTTTTACAACTTCTTAAATGAGGAAATTATGTCATAGAGTTGATAAATATCAAATACTAATCTTACCTTTTCTCCCTAAAATTTATTTTAAATTATTTCTATGGTAATCTAGATTTTTAATTATAAAAATTTTAGAACTAAAATAAATTTTCCCCCCCAAATATAAGATGTTTTGAAGTGTTCCTCTGTATACTATCTGTTAATCCCCAGGAAAATCTTGTAGCATCCACAGGATAGATATTAATGTCCTGGAAAGACTATCATACATGCACAGCATTTTGCGTTATCATCTATTTAATAGATAAACTCTTGAAATGATGTATTTTTTCCCATGATGGTTTAACCTGTTCTTGAATATCCATAGATGGAAGGGGTATTTTCTTGAGGGACTTTTTCTGTCTTTGGACAGGACAGCTATGTTATAAAATCCTCCTTTAAATCAAGATTTAATGTTTCTTTCTTTAGGTCTCTGTTTATACACTTGGTTGTGTAGAGAGTAGGCTTCATCTCTCATTCCTGTGAGAATAAGGAAATATTTTTTCCTGCCTTCTCCCTAAGTCTTCCCCCTGGTAACAGAAACATACTTGGTGCTTAAATCTGTCTTTTTATAAGTCTCTTTACCATGTAATTTATGATAAGCTTAAATATTTAAAGTCAAGCTTAAGTAATATAAAAGTGATCGACAAGGCTCGGCGCCTATAGCTCAGAGGCAAGAGCACCAGCCACATACACCAGAGCTGGCAGGTTTGAATCCAGCCTGGGCCCACCAAACAACAATGACAACTACAACCAAAAAAATAGCTGGATGTTATGGCTGTGGTCCCAGCTACTTGGGAGGCTGAGGCAAGAGAATCACTTAAGCCCAGGAGTTGGAGGTTGCTGTGAGTGGGATGCCCTGGCACTTTACCCAGGGCAACAGCTTGAGACTCTGTCCCCCCACAACAAAACAAGTGATCAATAAAAGTAGAGAATGATTGTGATCCACCCGGCTCTGAAATATAGTACCTCTATTTATTTGAAAAATTTTCACCTACATTTCTAAGTCTTTTTTGTCAATTGTTGGTTCTGAACCATAACTCAATATTTTACTGTACTTTTTTGTTAGGGGAAAGAGAGGTGATGGGGGAAAAGGTTAATGTCTTTGACTCAATCTGTTTGGTCCATTCCAAAAGCCTGTTGAGGCTTAATTAAAAAATGCATTGAATTTTTAAATTCGTATCTTGTATCATCATACATTTTGTGAATATACCTACATAATTCCCCATAGATGTGCACAATACTAGACAGTATAAAACTTTCCTGACTACCATTCCACACTTCCTTTCACATTAGCAATGGTTATAATTATTTTTACTAAGTTGTCTTCTATTTTTCCTGACATTTACAGCTTAAAGCATGAAGTTTATATGATAAACCTTCTTAAATGCTCTGCTGTAATTCAGATGTGCGAGCTTTTCCATATTTCCATTTGTTGTATTATCAAAACTGAAAGGGCACAGCTACTTATAAAGTCAGCAGTGAAACTCAGCATTAAAATGCTGAATCTTTTTACAGCCGTATTGGCATTAATCTAGGCAATTGTCAAGAAATCAAAAAGATGGGAAAAACTGAAAAGCAATCAGATATCCTGGATATTGTAAGGAGAGATTTCAGTCAATTACTTGGAGATTTTTTTACAGCTATTAAAACTAACCAAGTAAATTTGAGAAGAATCACTTCAATTGATTCTTTGGTTTCAGCTATATCCAAAACATTAAATATTCTTCTCTGTGATAATTTAAAATAGTCTTGTAAGTGTTAATGATATCATTTCTGAATATATAAAGTTTCTGAAGGCCGTATTTTAGCCTCAGAAACCTGATTGCCTAAACTATTTTGTGCTATATAATCTGAGTCTCAAGAGCTCAAGACTATATAAATAATGACTTATTAGGTGAAAGTTAATAGAACTGGACCTTTATGATACACTGGGTTTATACATATATTGATTCAAATGACTAACCAATTTGTCAGTCCATACCAAAAGCGCTCATCCTAATTTTGTTGAAATTTCTGGAACCTGTTTTAAAAATAATTTAGTCAAATTAATTGACCGTTTTGTGAAAAAGACTCTTATGAAAACAAAATTGATTTTTAAATTCTCTATGCTTTAGAGGTAGATAAAATGGAATTTAATTATTCAATTTAATTGACCAAGTCATAACCATTTGCTCATTTATTTAATCCAATAACAAGTTATTTGTGATTTTTTCAAAGAATTCTCATCCATAATTGTTGTTATAAAGTGGGGCCACTTAAAGACGTAAAGAACACTTAGGTTAATCTGCAAAAAGTGAAAAATAGTTACAAGATGATGCAGGATGTGATTTATTCTATATGAAATTATATATACTAATAAACTATAAAATTCATTATAAGGATTTTTGAGTTTCTGGGTTTTTTGAACTGAATATTTTAACGGCCTAATCATATATTATAAATTCACTATACTGCTTATTGAATGTTTGCTGTTAGAACAAAATTCATTCTGAACCTTACAATGTTATTGAAATATGTAAGACCTTACCAACGTACTGCTGTGATGTCAGGATCAGAAAATATTGTAGAAAATACCCAATTAAATTAAAGAAAAGAAATATGTAGATGAAGATCCATTATAGGGCATTTGCATTAAAATTTTATGTTTGAGGTTTATTAGAGATTGAGTGAATGTAGTTACTCAAGTGCTTTGTATGACAAGTGGCAAAGAGAACCACGACTTGGCCCCTTCAGCAGCTCATGGAAGAGGCTTCCCTGAAAGCTTCATAACAAACAGATGACGATAGAGGATCTCAACCAACTTTACTCTTTGATCCTATCTTTTGCTGACAGAATTTTGGAAATTTTAAGTATTCTCTACATTTCTACAGATAGAAATCCTAAGGGAACAAAAAGACTTTAAAACGAGTTGTCAGAAATAGTTGAAAATACTCCTGAGTCTTATAGAGCATTGTTTATACAAGGCCTAGATAGAGAGTTGATAAGACTCACCCCACTTTAGAAAAAGAATGACTTTATTATCCAACAGCATTGTTGGCTGCTCTCTAGATAATTTTTGAGAATGAAAATACTGATATGCTAATATTTATGCAAATATTTTATATCTATGGAAATAGATGTCCTCAAACATCTTTGTCTTTCTGCCATAACAAAATGATATTGAACATACTGCTGCCGGAGACAGTGTTTCCCAGCCCTCCCTGTACCTGGGTATGGTGGTAGGACTAAATTCACAACAGTGGAATGTAAGTTTAATGGCCTCTTCCTCCTCATTTATTTAAAATATAATTGATATTATCCATTGGTTTCTTTCCCATCTTCCATGGCCTGGTGGTGACTTAGTTTCCACCACAGACAAACACACTATCTTTGAAGGTGGAGAAACATGGTGGAAGGAATGGGCTCCCAACCCTTCTAAAGCAGGTCTACTCCACCAGCTGTGACCAGCTGGATTATTACTGAAAAGAAAAATCAACTGGCATATTATATGAATATTGATACTTAAGTTGTAATCACAACTTAGCCTTTACTCCGAGCAATACAAACCATCCTTATCATATCAAAGTCAGTAAAATTCTTAAAGAAAAGAGTGATGATTTATTTACCTGGTTCAGGGTGTGGTACAGAGTAGCCTTTAAAATATGCACATGCATTGAATAGATGATCAAGAGTCCTCAGAAAATTGAACAATTGTTTTGTTCTTTCTTTTTTTATTCTATCACAGTGTCACACTTAAAAAATGAAAAGCTTGTTACATTAGAGAAGAGTAATCATTTTGCTCTTCTCCAGGCTAAATGCCAGTTCTTTTAACCTTTTATGACTCATTTTTCAGCCCTTTAATAATTATGTCACTGTCACTTTTCTGCTGTTTAGTTTCTGAGCATTTCTTCAAAATGCAATCATCAAATATGCACTTAACTGTAAAGGAAGTGTCTGACTAATGTGCCTTAGGATGGAAGGATTATTTTCCAATCCTTATAGCTGGCTGTCATATTTAATTTAACATACCAGTGAAGATGATTAGTGGTCAATCCCAAAACCATAATAATAACATATTTTTCTCATAATCTGCAGAAATGCTCTAGTATTCTTCTTATGGGGAAAATCCATATAGCTATTTCTATATAGATTTTAATAATAGATATTTCTATATAGATTTTAATAATAGCTATTTCTATACAGATTTATAATAGTTATTTCTTAGCTGTTATAATTTACTACATTAGGACTCACTTATAGATATCTATACTTCTTTATATATTTGTGAGCCTATATCATTTTTACTATTATTTACAAATAATGGTAATTGATTTTGATTCATTTGACCAGGTCATCAATTAAAATATCAAATAAGATAGAAAAGAGTTTTGCAAACTATCACCTGAAATGTTACTCACATCTTTCTCTTCCAATAAAAAAATCAAAGGAAGGAAATAAAAGAATAAATAAATTAAGATTGAAATAGCCATTCCACAATGCCAGACTCTTGTCTATTATTTATTTTGTTTTGTCTTTGCTTTATGTAGATCTACCATTCCAATGGTTGCTGGCGTTTAATAGTTGCCTGTATACAGAAAAAGTTAAAGGGGAAATATCAGTGTGACTACCCCTTCTAATCACAATAATGGAGATTTTCCCCATGAGTCTCACCAGTGGATGCAGGCTTACACTTCACCGGTCAAGCCGTTTCATCAGATGGGTAGCCATCATTAAAAACAAATTCCAGTAGGCAAATATTTGAACTGGGAAAATTGCCCCCCAGAACACATTTGGAACATGTGAGTAAAGAAAAGAGGAAAATAGCTCTGAAAGTGAGAGAGGATACTGGAGAGGGGTGAGGTCTGGGAGAACAGGTCTTCTCAGGGAGACCACGAGGATGCACCTGCAGGGTCCTCTCCATGGCGACTCAGTTCTTGGGAATTTATAGGCTTAACCTCCTGGAACTTGGAAATTTCCAAGTTCTGTGAAATCCTGTAGTTCTGTAGGGGCTGGAGTAGCATCTCCCACTTGATTCAAACTGGCCAATGAGAA
>CAUYQV010196696.1:0-46211 GCA_963574575.1 Galagoides demidoff | reverse complement strand
TTTGCTTTTTAAGTTTATTTTTATTTATTTTTTTTGAGAGAGGGGTCTTGCTATGCTATCCAGGCTAGAGCACAGTGATGCAATCACAGCTCACTGCAACCTCTAACTCCTGGGCTCGAGCAATCCTCTTGGCTTAGCCTTCTGAGTAGCTGGAGCTATAGACCCATGTCACCACAGTCAGCAATTTTTTTTTTTTTTAATTTTTGTAGTGACAGGGTCTTGCTGTGTTGCACAGGCTGGTCTCAAACTCCTGACCTTAAGCAAGCCTCCTGCCTCAGCCTTCCAACGTGGATGCATTCAAATTGACTTGCACAAATCACTATTTTTTTAAGATAAAGCAGCAGTCTCCAACTTTTTGGGCACTAGGGACTAATTTTATGGAAGACAATTTTTCCGTGGACCAGTGGGGGATAATGCTAGGGGACAATGGTTTCAGGAGGATTCAAACACATTACATTTGTGGTGCACTTTATTTCTATTATTACTACATTGTAATATGTAGTGAAATTATTATATAACTCACCATAATGCAGAATCAGTAGGAGTCTTGAGCCTGTTTTCCCGCAACTAGATGGTCCCATCTGTGGGGTGGGAGACCGTGACACGCAGAGTGTGTTGCTTCTGTCCTCAGTTCCACCTCTGATGATCAGGTATTAGATTCTTACAAGGAGCACGCAACCTAGATCCCTCCTATGAGAATCTAATGCTGGGGCTGATCTGACAGGAGGTGGAGGTCAGGCAGTGAGGGGAGCATGGGGAGAGGCTGTAAATACAGATAAGTTTTGCTTGTTCTGCCCTCACCTCCTGCGGTGCAGCTAGGTTCCTGACTGGCCACAGACCTTTACTTGTCCTGCCCTGGGGCTGGGGACTGCTGTTTATAAATGCAATCAAGTTGTCATTACTTATTTTGTTTTAACCATTAAATACTGCGTATTAATGATCATTCTCTGATGTAACCCATGTTTGCTTTCTAGGCTTAAATGGAAAACAACAGGTTTTTTTAGTGGTAAGATTTCCTATCCAGCCTGTGGTCTTTGGGTCAACTTTTGAAAGCAGTGAAAGCTGTCATGTGTATAATCTCAGCACTTTGGGAGACCAAGTCAAGAGAATTGTCTGAGGACAAAAGGTCAAGACCAGCCTGACAACATAGTGAGACTTAGTCTCTACAAAAAAATTTTAAGTTAGCTGAGGGCGGTAACATGCACCTATAGTCTCAGCTCTTTGGGAGGTTGAGGCAGGTTGATTACTTTAGCCCAGGAATTCAAGGGTATGATGAGCTATGATTGTGCTGCTGAACTACAGTCTTGTAGATGAAGCAAGACCTTGACTCTTAAGCCAAAAATAAAAAGAATTAACAAAACACAGTTTTACTCAGCCATTATAGCTCTAGGTAGAAAACTGCAAACTTGTTTGTTTTAGGTTGTTAGAGAAAAGGCATTAATTTATTTAGCATTACCAGCTCCTTTCTGAATCTTCCCTTCTTCCCTGTAGTGGACAGTACAAGTGGGGAGCCAGTTTCTTGACTGTGAAGCCATTTTCAGGGTAATTGATCATATTGACAGGGACTTAGCTGCCTGCCGTTCTACTGAAACCATCCTAGCCAGCATTCTCCCTTCTGGTCTTTGATCATCTGCCCTTCCTTACCCCCAAAGACTGAGAGCGTAAACTGAATATACCCAAGTTTTAAGATGTATCAAGAAAGATGTAAACCCTGTATTTGCTCTAGCTTATAAGGGAAAAGAGTACTTTACCTGTGCCTGCTCTTCTTTGCTGTCCTATCAACCTCATTTTGAAATCATGTTTGCAAAATTAATGGTATTTATTTGTAAATGGAAAAATCAGAATATGTATTTTACATTAGTATGTTAACTTTAGAAGAATAATTTGGCAGCTTTGTTGCAATATTAACTAACAAATGGTCACATTGGCAGAAGCATAGCTGACTTTTTTATGGGCAGGATAGACTTGTTATACATTTATTCTGTGTCTCTATACTGTGATGATGGTAGGCAGAATAATGCTGGAAGCCTACACATATTATTTTGTTTTAAAAAATGATGGGGAAGTTGAGGAGGTTATCCTGGATTATCCAGGCAAGTTTTAAATGCTCTCACAACTGTCTGCACCCGAGAGGGGGAATTGACACACATGCAGAGAAGTTAGTGTGAAGGTGGAGGCAGAGCTTGGACTGATGTGTGACAAACCCGGGGATCATAGCCACAGAGGATCTGTTTACTTAATTACTCAAGTATAGCCCAATAGCTTATCTCTGATGAACAGACTCCCTCATCTGATGTGGTTATAAACCAGGGAATTCTAGCAAAACCTGTAAGGAACAAAGGAAAGATTTTTTCCTACAGCCTATGGAGTAAAAATGTTCCAGTTTATACCTTCATCTTGGCCCAGTGAAACAGATTTCAGATTTCTAGTTTCTAGAACTGTGAGAGAATAAATTTTTGTTGTGATTTGTTATAGCAGCCATAGGACACTAATACAGATTTCAGTATCAGAAAGTGGAATGCTGGTGTAACAAATACCTAAAGATGTGGAACTGGTTTTGGAATTGATAATGGGTAGAGGCTGGAAGAATTTTGAGGTACATGATAAAGCTTAGATGGCTTTAAGCAAACTTTTGGTAGAAATGTGGAAGTTAGAAGTGCTCCTGGTGAGAACTCAGAATGAAATGAGAAATGTAACTGGAAACTGTAGGAAAGAAAGGTGATTCTTATGTCCAGGTAGACCACAGAAGGTACCAGTTTGGTTCTGGAACTCTGTGATAGAGCAAGTGTCGCCCTACAGTGAGCCACACAAAGTTTTTGGTTTCATGGTGCCTGTAAAAGTTATGTTGACACTGTGCTGTGCTCTACTAAGTGTTCAATAGTATTGTGTCTAAAGCAATGTACATACTTTAATTTAAAGCTTTATTTTCTTTTTTTTAAATTTCAGATTAATATGAGGGTAAAAATGATTGATTAGGTTATATTATCTGGGTTTGTTAGGTAAAGTTAAGTTGTAGTTAAGCCCCTTCACCCAGGGGGTGTGCCTATTAGGTGAGAGCTTACCAACCCTCCTCTCTCCTCCTGCCCCACTTGAATTTAATTGTGTTTTTTCCTCATGTGGGGGTGTAGTTGTCTATCTATTGGTTTCATATTAGTATTACATATATTAGATACTTGCTTTTCCATTCTTTGATACTTGGTACTAAGAAGAATGTTTTTCACCTCTATCTAGGTTGAGACAAAGATGTAAAGTCTCCCATCTTTTTACGACTGAATAGTATTCCATGGTATACATATACTACAGTTTATTTATCCATTCACGAGTTGATGAACACTTGGGTTAATTTCACATCTTAGCATTTGTGAATTGAGCTGCAAAGGACATTCTAATGCAAAGGTGCTTATAGTAAAATGATTTTTTTCTTCTGAATAGATACCTAGTAATGGGACTGTGGGATCAAATGGAAGTTTACTTTTAGCTCATGGCCCTTTAATACAGTTCCTGTGGGTCGCAACCCACAGGTTGAGAACCGTTGTCTTAGAGGATTCTCTATATATCTTTTCATAGAGGCTATATTAGTTTGCAATCCCACCAACAGTGTAAAAGTGTTTCCTTCCCTCCATATCCACATCAGCATCTGCAGCCTTGGGACTTTGTGATGTGGGCTATCCTCACAGGAGTTAGGTAATATCTCAGGGTGGTTTTGACTTGCATTTCTCTGATGATTAGGGACGATGAGCATTTTTTCATTTAGCCATTCTTCTGTCTTCTACAGAGAAGGTTCTGTTCATGTCTCTTGCCCACTTATAAATGGGATTGTTTGCTTTTTTCTTATTGATTAGTTTGAGTTCTCTGCAAATTCTAGTTATCAGCCCTTTGTTAGATTTGTAGCATGCAGGTATCTTCTCCCATTCCCATTCTGAAGGTTGTGTGTGTGCTTTAGTTGTTCTACCCTTAGCTGTGCAGCTTTTTAGTTTGACCATGTCCCATTCCTTTACTTTTGGTGTTGCTGCAATTGCCAAGGCTGTCTTCTTCATAAAATCTTTTCCCAGGACAATATTGTTGAGAGTTTTTCCTACACTCTCTTCTAGAATTTTTATCATTTTGTGTATTAAATTTAAATCTCTTATCCATCTTGAGTCAATTTTTATAAGTGGTGAGAGGTACAGGTTTAGTTTCAGTCTTCTACATGTGGCTAACCTGTTCTTTCAGCACCATAAATAGGGATTCTTTTCCCCAGTGTATGCTTCTGTTTGGTTTATCAAAGATCAGATGGCAATATGTGGCTGGGTTCATCTCTAGGTTCTTTATTCTATTTCATAGGTCTGTATTTCTGTTTTCATGCTAGTACCATGGTTGATCACTAGAGACTTATAGTATAATCTGAAGTCTAGTAATGTGATGCCTCCAGAATTCTTTTTATTTCTTAGAATTTCATTCTCTATTCAGGGTTCTTTTCTGGTTCCATTGAAACAAAGTACTATTTTTCCAAGCTCTTCAGAGTACGATGTTGGTACTTAGGTGGGAAATGCATTAAATCTGTAGATTGCTTTGGGTAGTATGGGCATGTTAACAGTGTTGATTCTTCCCAGCCACAAGCATGGTATACTCTTCTATTTGTTAACATGGAACCAGACAAGGATGTCCACTATTGTCACTGCTATTCAACATAGTGCTGGAAGTTCTAGCTAATGCATTTAGGTAAGAGAAGGATATCAAGAGTGTTCAAATAGGGACAGATGAGGTCAGAACCTCACTCTTTGCTGATGAGATGATCTTATACTTAGAAAAACCCAGGGACTCAGCGATGAGGCTCCTGGAAGTGATCAAGGAATACAGTAATGTCTTGGGATTACAAAATCAATGTCCACAAATCAGTATCCTTCATTTACTCCAATAACAGCCCAGTTGAGAAGCAAATCCAGGACACAGTACCCTTCACAGTAGCTTTCAAGAAAATGAAGTATCTGGGAATATACCTAACAAAGTACATGAAGGATCTTTACAGAGAGAACTAATTAAAAATGAT
Source organism: Galagoides demidoff (assembly GCA_963574575.1). Lineage (NCBI taxonomy): Eukaryota > Metazoa > Chordata > Mammalia > Primates > Galagidae > Galagoides > Galagoides demidoff. The sequence continues at coordinate 41,182 of CAUYQV010196696.1, read as the reverse complement.
ATTAATAAAAATGCTAGAAAGTAAGTACGTACTGTTAGAAAAAATGCTGCCAATGACTTGGTTAACAGTTAGTTGCCTGTTAACTTCCATTTGTAAAGATGCAATAAAAGCAAAGTGAAGTAAAACACGGTATGCCTGGTAGAAAGTTCCACTGATTAGTCTCCCACCCTGTGTCTCAGGCCCTGAAGCTTTGCCCTGATGGATTTTGAAATTACTTGGGATAGATGACTCCTTTCCTCTTTCTGTTTTCTTCCTTTTGGAATGAAAGTGTTATCACTGTTATCCCATGCCTACCCCACAATTATATTTTGGAAGCAGACAACTTATGTTTTAGTCACTTTAGTTTATCAACAGACTTAGAAGAATTTTGCCCCCAGATGTACCATCTCCAGAGTATCTTCCATACCCAATATAACTGTTTAGATGGTAAAATTGGAGGGGTTTGAGCTGATGAGATTTGACACTTCTAGTCAATACTGTTGTAAGGGGTTGAGACTTTGGGGGCTGTTGGGATGAATTGTGTATATTTTGCACATGGGACAAACATGAATCTTTGGAGGCCTGAGGATGTACTGTAGTAAGCATTATAATGCCCACCTCCCTCTCCCTTCCAAAAACAATAGCAGGTTCTTAACCCTGGAATCTGTGTTATAGTATTTGGAGAAAGGGTCTTCGCAGATGTGATTAAAATCTTGAGATGGGGAGGTTACTCTGCAATATTGAGATGAGCTCTAAATGCCATGGCAACTGTCCTAGTAAGAGAGAGGCAGAGGAATATTTGACACACTAGGTGAAAGGCAATAAGAAGTGCACTCCAAGAAACTGGAGTGATGAGGCCACAAACCAAGGACTGCAGGCAGCTACCAGAAGCTATACGGGGCAGGGAGCTTCCAGAGGGAGCACAGCCCCACAAACCCCCTGATTTGTGCACAGTGAAATTTATTTTAGATTTCTATATTTCAGTACTATAAGATGAAAAAGTTATTTTGTTTTAAGCCACATTTTTAGATAGTAATTTTTTAAGTAGACATAATCCAGTGATCCTTTTACATTTAGCCCTTACTAATTTTTTATTTTCCATTTCAGTTTGATTTCTAAGAACCCCTGCTTATTTCTAAGAATTATCAAACATTTTGGAAATTAGTGTTTTTCTCCTTTTTCTTAAAAAAAATTTAGTAAGTTTACTGCCTTACTGATTTAAAAAATCAGTAGCAAGTTTCTATAAATATATATAGCCTTATCTTATAATCTTTATAAATTTTTATAGGAATTTACCCTCTATTCTTTCCTTATCTTGGGTCAATATAATTTTGGGGGGTCAAAATAATTTTTTAACAAATGTTATCTTGACTTGTTCTCTTGGGACTTTATATATATATGTGTGTGTGTATGTGTGTGTGTGTGTCTGTGTTGTAAAAAACACTGAAATTATTTTAGCTATCTCAATCAGATGTAGACTTAACAATTATTGTAGTTAAAAGAGAATATTAGGCAATGATTTCAAGTTAAAAATACATTGAATATATTGATAAATAATTGCATTCATTCTTTTAGCATATTTCTTGAGTACCTGGTGTGCCTAATACAATATTGGAAGAAAACAGTGATGCGGAAAAATTTTAACAATCATGGTCCCTTCCCCCATGGAGCTTATAAGTGTTTGTAGATCAGATTCAGGGATTTGAGTTATTGGAAACTAGCCCATTATCTGATTTAATGATTCCCCTTCTCACCTTTGTTTTCCTAGTTCTTGACCATATAGAGCTTACAATCTCATGAAGAAAGGCAGACATTAAACACATATGACATAAGAAATGTATTATATATATGAACTGATTTTGAGAAGTGTGATGAAAGAAAAGACTGGATATTGTGGGAGAACATCACTGAACGCCTACTTGAAGTGGTTGTTCAGGTGATTTTAATGCTAATATGTGAATATTTTCCACCCTTTTCCTAATGCTTCCTCTGTGCTAAGATAGGAAAGAGCTTAGCATGTTCCTTGAAATGCCAAAAAGGCCTTTAGGATTTCTATCATCAAAATACACCCAGAATTCAACTACTCTCCACCCCCATCACTGCCACCCTGTCCAAGCCTGATGATCCCTTTAACCTAGATTTCCACAGGAGACTTCTGATTGTGCTTCCTACATCTACCCTTTTCCATCTGCAATCTGTTCTCAGTGGAGGAATAATGTTAAAAGAGAAGTCAGATCGGGGAACTCTTCCCCTCAGATCTTCCGGTGACTTCCCGTCCCCTGAGCCCAGGGCCCTCTGAAGACCTCTGTCATCAAACCACGTTTCCTCCATGGCATCTTTCTTCTTTCCACCTCATTCCCTGCTTCAGCCACACAGGGCTTCATACCAGATGCACTTCATGGCCTTTGTACTTGCTCTTCTTTCTGTCTGAAATGCTCTTCCCACACTTGTGCCTGCCTTGATTTCTCACTTGCTGGTCATGATGCATTTGGTAACCTCTACAGGATGTTATCTGAGTACAGAAAGGAGCTTCTGGCTATGCCTGCCATGGAGACACGCTAAGAGTAGGGTTTTCTTTTGACTACAAAAGAGTTATCATCAGATCACACTCTGAAGCAGGGCCCCTCCTAATACTGTGTCAGGCTGTGACCACCTGCACCCTCAGCATAAGGTCTATTCATACCAAGGGCAGGTGACTGTTAACTCACCTCCTGAAGCCAAAGATCCTCTGACACCTAGAGCACCCACCATACCTGCACCTGAAGCTAAACTGGACAGCTGTGCTCAACGTCTATATCTCCTTCCCTGACAGTACACAAATCTCTGCCCTACTTCTCAAGACCATAAAGATTAAATCCATGTGAATATAACCCATTATTTTGTCTTCATATCATATATCCCCAGAAGTGCACACAGAATAGGTATTCAGTGTCTAACAAAAGCTGTATATTGTTTGGTGCCCACCTCCAATCTCCAACCTTCTCTTTATATGCACTTGTCCAGTCTAGCTCCCTATCTCCCTTTCTTTCTCTCAGTCTCTACTCCCACGTCCTCTGGAGCTCCTTCTCTCTGGTCAGCCTCTACTCCCAATTCTCGTCTTGTTTTTTCTTCCCCGTCCCTTGCCATAACAGCAGTCTGGCTGCCCATTGAGGAGATAGCTTACCTCTCTAGCTACTCACTTGCAGGGGCATCTGCTTATCCTCTGTAAGTGGGATCAGCATTCTCCTTTCTCCCCAGTCATCATACACGCTCACCTTACACAAGTCCCTGTTCCTTTGAGACTTCCATACCTGGCTGTACCCCTCCTCATTACAGTCACCCACTCGCCTTCTGGTTACTCATCCTCATTCACTGGAGATTCGACTCTCCTCTCATGGCCGCCTCCTTCAGTTCACCTCCTGCCACAAATCTCTAGGTGACTTTGTTGCCTACCTAGACAGCCCCCTTGGCTTGCTCATCTACAGTGGCCTCTTCCTTCAGACATATTCTTAGACCACACACCCCTATCCTTCAGTTCACTTCCTTGATATTCACTCAGAAATAATTCTTTACCTTTATTAAAATCTCATGTCCATAATCTTGCTACTTTATACCTTTACCAATTCTACCTGATATATCAAGAATAGGGAGGGTAGGTTCCCCCAGGAAAAACTTAGAAAGTCATATCCAGAAGGAAGATAAAAAGATGCTAGGTGGCAGGAACCACAGGTGCCCACTATATTCTGCTCATAACCTTGCATGTTTCCATTGTTGTGATTATTTGCTATTTGCTTGCTTAAAATAAATAGTCCTGAATATTTGAATTGTATGAATAGATTATAAGGAGATTATCTCTTCTTAAAAGCAATGTTTAAGTATAATTAAACATAAGTATATGTTTTATTTAGTGTGAAATACTAAATAAATTAAATTGAAATGATACTTACTAATTGTGCTCTGGATAGTTCAAGAAGCTTCCCAGGCTTCTAAGAAGGGTAAAAATACACATCAACAAAAATGACCTATACTGATATCAAGTGATCTATACCAATTTTATGTAAATTTTAAGTGTTTATAAAGTAATTAGGTCTGAGGTTGTTTTTTTTTTTTTTGTTCTTCTCTGGAGTCTATCTGTGGAGTGTTTGTAATTGTGAGCCAGGCCCTCCTGTCCCTCGGGCTTCAGGAATAATGCCTTTCCCATGCAGGTTTATATTAAGAAAATGTAAACTGATTGTAATAATAAAGCAAAATGTAATGAGAAAGCCAAGGCTGCTCCAGAAACACCATGCCGTGCATTACAAATCCAAGTGTAAATAACTTGGAGTGAACCTACACCCCTGGGTATCTCTATCATATCTCATATCTCCAGCGTAGGTAACCGAGAATTGGTTGCCTAAAAATAACTTTACAGAAATGCTTCTCTGTTCTTTGATTTAAATGTTTCTAAAAATGTTTTACTCTGTCTCCAACACAGTTTATAGCCAAGCGTGAGAAAGGTTGGTTAGATGTACTATATTGGGGCGCGAAGGTGGATTATTATGCACACTCGTCTGGATTTGCCTTAAATTCATATCCTGACCATTGTGATTGGTCTTGCCCATGCCGTCTGTATTACCACCTGGTCTCACTTCTGGTCATGGTGTCATTGGTAGGGTAGCTGACAGTTTGTGTTGTACAGTCCACAGGCAGAGACTTCTTTTTTTCCCTCTGTGGCCTATTTTTTGTTTGTTCTCAAAATACCATCCCAGCTGAGCTAATAGGCCAACTCCAAGGATAATCTACTCTAAGACTGAGCTTGTTTTTTTCCATAGCTTATTTTGGCCACGACTGATCTAATTCAATATATTTTAAACTCATGATCAAATTCTAAGGACACTGTATTTATACTCTGTTATGATTAACAATGGAAGATTAAAGAAATAATTGTGAATTAGAGCTAAGATTTGATATTTGCCAATGATAAAAAGTAACGCTTTATTTATCACATTACTACACCGTGACACTGACAAGTTCTGAATAGTTTAAAGATGTCTTCCTTGTTTTCTAAATAAGAGGGAAGTAGGCTGCAAATAATTAAGCACATCTCATTGTGAATATATGTGTGAAAAATATCTTCACATAGGGTAGTTTATTTTTTAAAGTTCCTTCAGTAGCTGATGGCTTACAATTTAGTTTAACGGCTTGGTGTGTTGTAATCAAGAGTGTGAATAGGCAATCAAATACTTCTGTGAAACTGTGCTCCCCAAGGGATTTGAGGCAAGCCTGTTGCTATGGTGCAGTCTCACCTGGGACTTGTTTAGCTTCTTTCTCAATCAGATAATATTGACAATAATGAACTTAAGAGCAGAACTCATAGAACATTCAGAATGAAGAAATTCATGTGAATAAGTGAAACAATGTGGTTCTTCCTTCTTTTTTTTACTTGCACTTAAGCGTTCTTGTTTGTGACCCCAAGAGATCCAAGACCCCAGATGCACAGAAGGCATTGCCATCTTCCTGTGAAGTGTGCTGGGTGTCACAAAAGGCACTGTTTATGAAATGGGAAACTGAAGACAATCTCTACAAACCCATAAACTGGGTTCTCTACATCCACCACCACTTCCTTGGAACTTTGTAATTGTGAGCCAGGCCCTCCTGTCCCTCAGAAACTGTGTTAGTTGTTTCAAGCCTCACTGCGTTTCATTGCCATCATATTTAGATAACGTCAGAGTAAGACTTATGAGTCATAGTTATTAAATCAAAGGGAACGGTCACATCAGAATAAAATAACAATCCAGGTAGTGAGACTTCTGATGGGTTGTATTGTTTTTAAAAGATCATTATCTTCCTTCTGCACCTTGAAATCAACTATATTGCCATAATCTGGTAAAGGGCACCAGCTCTAGAGCCACACTTCTTCATATCCCTGCTCTGCCATCCACTGTGTGTATGATCCTGGACATCCATAATCTACATCTATAAAATGTGAAGAATATGTTTCTCAAGGGGTGGTTATAGAATTTAAGTAAGAGGGACTTAGGGTATAGAAGGCATTCACTGGATGTTTTTGAGTCTCAAGCTGTCATCACCCTGGTAGAGTGCTGTGGCATCACAGCTCACAGCAACTTCCAACTGTTGGGCTCAAGCAATCCTCTAGTGTCAGTTTTCCCATTTTTATTAGAGATGGTGTCTCACTTTTGCTCAGGCTTGTCATGAACTCGTGAGCTCAAGCAATCCACCCACCATGGCCTCCGAGAGCGCTAGGATTACAGGCATGAGCCACCACGCCTGGCCCAGGTCATTCTATGTACTGTCCTGAAGTGTGTACATACAAGGTTTCTGGGACTAGAGCCATCATCCAAGCAGCCCTTGCAACAGAAACTGACTCTTAAATCTAGCTGAAGTATGTGTTATTCTAAAATGCTGTGTTGTTCAAACCAACTTAGTGTGTGCTGCTGAGAAAATGCCAAGATTTGTCAAATCGTGTATTTTTACCCAGCGTTTGATATTTGCAGCCTTTATAATAATATTGTTAAAATATTTTGTTTTAGTTATAATGTTAGTTTATTTTAAAAGATAAATGCCATAGATATATATTTAAAGTGATAATTTACTTTTAGATTCAAAATGAGCAAGGGATAGAACTGGGCCTGCTTACCTTCACGTGTGGAAGATAGAGTTCTCTGATATAATACTTGGGTGTGAAGGAGGCACCTGCTTAGAGATTGCTAGAATTTGTGAGAGTAAACTTGTAAGTTATGATCGGGGTGTGTTTACCTGGAGGTGACTGTGGAATGTCTTCAGGAAGAGACCTATTAGGTAGCTATTAGGACGGTGGACTGGGACCTAGGTCAAGAAAATCTAGACTGAAGTTGTCAATGTGAGATCCACAGCCATCGAGTTGTTACTTGATGCCATAGGAGCAGCAAAAGGCATGGAGAACATAGACCCGAGAGTGAGCTGAGGGTGAATCTAGTGCCTGTATGTCCCCTGTGTACCATATGACCGGGAGTAAGTAGTGGCTCTGTTTTATCTGAATAATAAGTGTGATAGTTCCTACCTCATAGGAAAAATTACTGAGAGGTCACTACCTTATTTGTTAAGATTTAAATGCTTAGAGTAACAGGTCGCAGCTGGGTACAGTGGGTCATACCTATTGTCCCAGCTTCTTAGGAGACTGAGGTGGTAGGATCACTGGAGCCCAGGATTTCAAGGTTATGGTGACCTATGATCATACCAGTCCAGCCTGGGTGACAGAGTAAAACCCCTGTCTCTTAAAAAATAATAAAATAAAAAAGCAGGTGGCACATAGCACCTGCTATGTGCTTAATAAATGCACCTGCTTAATAAATGTTAGCTCACACTATTACTATCATTATTAGTGAAATCAAGTAGGGAAATTTTCTTGAGTAAATAGAATACTGGAAACAAGAGGTTGAGAAGGCATAAGATTCTATGAAGGACACAGATGGTAGCCAGAGAAAGGGAGAAGACCCCAAAATGCCCAGAATGTAATGTCAGTGAAACGAAAGGGAGACTACCAAAAAGGAAGGCATGAGGCCGGGCGCAGTGGCTCACGCCTTAATCCTAGCACTCTGAGAGGCCAAGGTGGGTGGATTGCCTGAGCTAGGAAGAGTTCGAGACCAGCCTGAGCAAGAGCCAGGCCCCATCTCTAAAAATAGCCAGGCATTGTGGCAGGTGCCTGTAGTCCCCACTACTTGGGAGACTAAGGCAAGAGGATCACTTGAGCCCAAGAGTTTGAGGCTGCTGTGAGCTATGATGCCATGGCACTCTACCAAGGGCGACAAAATAAGAATCTGTCTCAAAAAATAAAATAAAAAGAAGAAAGAGAGTCATTAGTGACTTTGAAGGATGCAGAAAGGTCAAAGTAGATGGAGAATGGAAAAGTGCCCATTGGATTTAGCCACTGAAAGATCACTGGTGGCCTTGGGCAGAGGTTAGAGTAGTAGCCAGATGGCAGAGTTGACCCAAAGATGAGATCTGAGTAAATGGAGAGCCATTGCAGGAAGCAGGAACTGCCTGGAGTAAAAGGACAGGAGAATGGAGGAAATGTCAAAAGAGGGATGTGATGGCTGGGCTGAAATGGAAATATATAAAGAGGAGAATATGAAATTGTAATGGGTACACGGAGGTGGGTGCTGTGAGCTATAGGAGTTATGAATAGGAGGTGCCCCATCAAATGAATAAGGGAGGGGCAGCAGGGTCACCACTTAAGTAGGAGTCGTGTCTACTCTAGCGCCTCCTGAATAAATGGAAACAACTTTGGAAGGAGCTGGCCAAACTGACATTAGTGGTGTCTGATAAAATTCTCACCCAGTATGTAGGCAGTTTGTTCTCTTCACCTTTTGTGGGAAACAGCACCAACCCTCATGAGCAGAAGAACCTCATCTCGATTTGAGATTTCAGGCTCCAGTGGGAGTTGTAGGGATCCTGAGATATTTCTTGCAAAGAGCAAAATCTATCCAGTGAAGGCCTGGTCTCATCATGGTTCCCACTCACTCCTAGAGAATTGGATCACCCCCACAGTGTGCCCTGCGGTAATTCTTTCTACAGCCTTTCAATTTACTCTGTCCACAGATTCAGAAAGTTGTATGTCTCTGCAGTGGTCTTCCTTTCCCAGGGAACCCAGTCTTCCCATCCTTGATCACACACGTACAAGGCAGGCAGTCGTATAAAGGGGGGAGACAGGCCAGTTGTGTGGCCTGTGCTCCCAGGAGCCTCAGGCCCCTGGGTAGAAACATTGGCTGGGCCTGGTACTCTGGTAGGATTTGCACCAAACATTAACCACATCAGCTTCCTGCATCTGGGAGGAGAGAAGATAGTTGTAGAAGTCACCTTGATGTTTCCCTGTCTGCGATCTGGAAATGTGGAATTGTTGGCATGAAAACTACTGGCTAGATAGCTTCAAAAAACAAGGGCAAAGATGTTTTTTGGGTTTTAGTATTTTCATAAAATAGACATAAGGGGGGAATTTCTTTCTTTCTTTCCTTTCTTTCTTCTTCTTTTTTTTTTTTTTTTTTTTTTTTAAGACAGATTCTCAAGCTGTTGCCCTGGGTAGAGTGCCATGACATCGTAGCTCACAGAAACCTCCAACTCTTGGATTCAAGTGATCCTCTTGCCTCAGTTTTTCTTTTTTTTTTTTAAGTAGAGGTGGGGTCTCACTTTTGCTCAGGCTGATCTTGAACTCATGAACTCAAACTATCCATCCCCCTCTGCCTCCCAGAGTGCTTAGGATTATAGGCATGAGCCATCGTGAAGGAATTTCTTAAAAGGGTTATATTATGGAAAATAGTGAATAAGTACTTTGGATTTCCATAATCAGTATCTGGATATTAAAGAACAATTTATAAATATATCCACCATCCCTGTGCTATTCAGTGGCGTTGATACTTTATCTTCAGCATGGTTAAGTAAAGAAATCATGCATGCTCATTTTGTACAGGTCCTCAGAGTCCCTAATTTGTATAGTTAATTTGTTTTAAAATTCAGTAAACAAAAAATGGGGCATTATGGTATAGAAAAAGGAAGCACTTTCTTCAAAGTCATTTGTCATAAGTGGTACTTCAGCCACTACTTTCTTCTAGTGATTTTAAGTGTAAAACCGGATCTTCTGTGTATGAGGATTAAGAGGAAAGAGAGAAAACAACATTGAGAACAAAAAAAAGGTCATTGAGAACAGAGTGTGATCAGAAGATGGAAAAGGTAAATTAAGTGGTATAATAACAATGCAAAAATGAAATCCAAGGCATCTACGGTATATGGTACAAATTACTTCATTTTTTTTACCTCTACTTAGGAATTAAAAATATATCCCCAAATTTTTATGAACCTCTTAGGGAAAATCAGAACATATTAAGAAGAGAACTCTGTAGTTTTTACTTTATAATGGCTAACTCCTTGAGAAATAGCTCTCAGCATTTAACATTTTGCTAATATACTTCATACCAACTCCACTTTGATGTGTGTGTTACTCTCGTGTTACAGATGACTCAACTGGGGTTTACAGATGACTTGGCCAATATTCCACACCTAGTAAGTGGCAGAGCCTAGATACAGAGTTCAGAGCCAGATCCAAGTTGGTACCAAAATCTTATAATCCTTCTTGTTTTTTTCTTGATCTTTCTCAAGTCCTTGACTCTAAAGAGGCTTATAAGTTTTTAGCTATAGGATAGAGGTGATCAAACTATGGCCTGTAGGCTAAATCTGGCCCCCCACCTATTGTTTTATAGCCTGCAAACTAAGCATGTTTTGTACAATTTTTAATGGTTAAAAAATTATCAAAATAATATTTGGTGACACTTGAAAATTAGGTAAAATCTAATTTCAATATCTATAAATAAAATATTACTGGAACACAGCCAGGCTCGTTCACTGATGTTACTGCCTATGGCTTTCCCACTCCCAGGGTAGCAGTGAATGGTTGTGATGGAGACCTATTTTACGACCCACAAACCCTAAAATATTTACTATGTATCTGGCCTTTCATAGAAAAACTTGCTGGCCCCTAGAATATTAAAACAAAAATCTATGATCAGAAGTTGTGTATGGGACTTCAGAGTTCATTAAAGCTTTCACACACTTAGGTCTTTTGATGGTTCCAACAGCCAGTGAGACAGATGGTGTTTGCCTTGTTGTACCAATGAGGAAGGGGACGCCAAGCCATGTGGTCTCATCAGCACCATGCAGCTTTTTCATGTTCACTAACTTTCTAGGTGCCTAATTTTATTTGGCATCTTAAAATGGGAATTTATTTTGGCCTTTCAGCTTGAGCATTTTAATTCAATTTCCTACTATCTTGAGGAGATACTTCCTATCAGATTTAGACTGCCTCGCTCCAGTGGCTCCCAAAAGACCTCCCTGGCTCAGTGCTCACTGCGCTTTGCTCTGACTGTGGAGCCCATGCACCGGTGTTGCCTCCATCCCTCCCTCTTCTCCTTTGCCCACCATAGTGCCTGGAACCTAGTAGGCACTCAGAGTTTAAACAAACCAATAAATGTCTAATCAGGTCAGCCTTAAATGACAGAAGAAAACGCTATAATACTGGCTTCATCCTGGTAGATAAGACCTTTCATTTCTGAAGTTGTGAAAGTAGTGTCTTGACAAGAAAAGATGCCAGGAGAGAAAAAGATAGAACTGTGAATTTTAAGGTATGTTTTGTTGAAGAATTTGGCATAACTTTTATATAGAGTTCTATAATTTAAGAAAATGTGCAGAAGCACCCCAGGTATCCAATGACAGATCAATAGATAAACAAAATGTGGTGTATACGTACAGGGAGAGGAGACTCTGACATGCTACAGGGATGGACCTTAAAGACATTATGCCAAGCGAAATAAGCTGGTCACAAAAAGCAAACACTGCATACATAACTTCACTTAGCTAAGGTACCTGGAGTATTTGAATTCATAGAGAGAGAAAGTAGAGTGGTGGTTGCTTGAGGTTGGGTGGAAGGAAGAATTAGGAGTTATTGTTTAATGAATATGCACTTTCAGTTTGGGAAGATAAAAAATTCTGGAGATGGGTGATTGTGATTGCCCAACAATGCGAGTATACTTACTGCCACATTACATGTGCACTTAAAAATGGTTAGCATGCTAAATTTTATGTGATTGTATATTTTGCTATAATAAAAACACACACATGTACACACATCCACAGGAGCTATTAACTTTAAAAAATCATGTCTACTTTGAATACCTAATCAAAATTATATATTAAAAGAGACTAATCCTTTCAAACTATTAATATTGGTTTATCAAATGAAACATTTACCATTTGGTACATAATATCTAAGTGATTTAGTCCTAACATGATTTAAAATGTGAAATTAAATGTGTTACCTTCCATGTTGTATTTTCAGTGTACTGTATGTTGATGTATAGAATTTGTAAGAAAGATTATGTAGATTTATGATTACACTGAGTATAAATTACTCTTTCTTTTCTGACTTGTTAGCAGTTTATGGAACAAAATTAAAAATACTGAGTAAGCTGAGGAGCATCTTTCCAAAGATACCAATGCTTTTTTTTTTTTTCTTCTGAGACAGAATCTTCCTAGGTCGCCCTCAGTAGAGTGCTGTAGTGTCACAGCTCACAGCAACCTCAAACTCTTGGGCTCAAGTGATTCTCCTGCCTCAGCCTCCCAAATAGCTGGGACCACAGGTGCCTGCCACAATGCCCAGCTATTTTTTTTGTTGCAGTTGTTATTGTTTTTTAGCAGGCCCAGGCTGGGTTCAAACCCGCCAGCCTCAGTGTATGTGGCCAGCGCCCTATCCACTGAACTACAGGCACGGCCCAAGGTAACCAGTTCTTCACTAAATCATCGCATGAAGTTTCAAGAGGAATACATAGAGTGGAATCTATTAAATCAATCAGTTCATTATACAGCATATATTTTTAAATAGGATATTTATTACTATTACATATTTCATACCTTTCATGAAAATTCTTAAAACATTCTTTTCTTTAATAGGTCATAATTGAAGGCTTTAACTAGCAGTGAAAATTGGGATCATAGTGTGGTTTTACATAAGCAAATGACGCTTACGGTATTTTCTTTGCAGAAATTAATGACAGAAATAAATGCCCAAGGCAAAACTAATTAAATATTTACAAAGAAGTATAAAATAAAAAGTAAGCCACCCTACAGATATCTAGTCCCATTTCCCAAAGGTTAAAACCTTGCTTAGAATTAAGTTTCTTGAGTATACATCAGGAAAAAAAAGAATTTTCTGCATATTCCAGCATATGTGCCTCTTTAAAAACAACTGCCTAGCTTTATTTTCATGCATAATCTTTCTTAAAAATTATTCCACATCAGCACATGTGGATTTACTTGATTTATTTCAATCCTTCTAGCAATTGCATGGAGTCCTATTATATAGATGTATGTGTATATTTAACCCGTCTTTTTTTTTGATGGATATTGGGTTGTTTTGAGTTTTATTTGACTGGTTGGTTTTATGTACTTTTCCAAGTGTAACACAGCCTCAGCACTGGAACTTATGGGCCAATAAGTAGATATGTATAATTTTTATTTTTTTAAGTATTGCTAAATTTGTACCAGTCTACATTCACACTCTCATTGCTTCCTACCTTTACCTCTGGCTGTGCGTTTTCAAATCTGGTAAGTGTTACTAGTTGGTAGAATAGGCCATTAGAACTTATTAGAATTCTACTGAACCCCATTAGGGTACCGTCTTGATTCCACAAAAGCAAAAATAATCAGTTCTTTCAACAAGAATACCGTTTCCCAGGAATTGACTGTTTCATAAACAGGATCTATCCTGGGAGATGAGTAGATGGAAATTATACTTGGGTTATTAGCCCTTTTCATCTTGTCTGTCTTCTTAATTTTCAGAATTAGATTTGAATTACAGAAGTCATATGCTAGTTGTAACAAGTGAAGCAATTAAAAGTGATAGTATAAAAATGTAAATAATATCTTCATTCCGCTCTCAGTCCCACCCTCCTGAGGGTGACCAGTCTTGTGATCTGCTGTCTCATAGCACAGTTGTCTCCATGCTGAAACGAAACCGTACAGATCTGAGTTTTTATATTTTATTGGGTTTTAGTTAGCTCACCAACTGGCTTTTTCTCTTAGTCACATATAATGGTCTTTCTGAGGCGTCAGATTAAGGTCCAGTTCATTCCATTTAATAACTACATAGTACAGTAGAACCTTCATAGTTGACCACCTCCCAACATTGAACACCTCCTTAAGTTGACCTAATTTTCATAGACCAGACATGCCCTACATGTACATATCTGTACAGAAGGCCTAGTTCCTTATGGTGACCCCCCCATATGTTGACCAATTTGTTACAGCCCCTTGGGTGGTCACCTTATAGAGATTCTACTGTATGCTATAGCATGGTAACACCATAGTTTGTTAGAATATTGGCATATTGATTGCTATTCAAATTGTTTCTAGTAATGCTGTGATTAATATTTCATATATATTATTGCTTTTATTTCTATAGACTAGATGTCTAAAAATGGAGATACAGGGACATGGGGCATATGTCTTATTAATTTTAATAGAGATTACCAATTGCTTTCAGAAAGGTTATAGTAAATTATGCTTCTTGACAGCATGTGCTAGTACCCATTTCCGGGGCACCTCACCAGCCCAGACTGTTACCTCGTCCTAAAATGTTTGCTAACATGATGCAAAATGACATCTCATTATTCTTTGATTTTCTTTCTCCTTACTAAATGAAATTGAGTGATTTTCCCCAATTTTTAATTAGCATTTATGTTTTATCATAGGAGCTTGCTTGCTGATATCCTTTGCCTTTTTATCATGTTTTTTGAAAAATTTTGTTTGCGTGAGATTTTTATTGGTTCATTATTTTTTATGTTACAAATATTTCTGTCTTTTTTGTCATTTAACTTTCTTTATATGATCTTCTGGACACAACGTTTTATTTTTATATAGTTAAGTATGCCGGTACTTTCACTTAATATTTTGGGGTTTCTTATCTCATTTGAAGGAGGTCTTGATCATCCTAAAGTCATAAAAAGATTCCTAGAATCAGCAGTATTTTTCTCATTGAATGAAATTTCTTCTTTGTCCTTAGTAAGTTCCCACATATACTTGCATTTGCTTCATTAATTCTTATCAAATTCCAGAGCTTTATTTGATTTGGGAAGAAAGTTTTGAAGTAATAAAGTCAATCAGTTTCTAAATATAACCCTCAGCAACAGAAAATAAGATAGCCTTAATTTTTCAGTTTCTTATAATGGAAAAGGCAAAAGTTTAGAATTCTAGTTCAGTTCTTCCTTTACTAATTATGTGACCTTGAGCAAGTTATTTATTTTGCCTGTCCCAGTCCAGGATTGCTGAATGCAAAGTTGTCCTATGCTTTTTAAGGAAGAGAAGAATGTATGTAGAGTACCTGGCCCACAATTGTCATTCATTCACTGGCACCCAGTGTTATTATTGTGCTATGATTTAACAAATAAAAATTAGATATTTAATACTAAACATGTTCCAAACTTAAGCAAATAGATTTCTACATAAGTAAGCATGTAGTGTATGCAAAAAAAAAGTTCACAATAAATATGGCAATTTAAAGATTGTTTTAGTCAAGTAAATTAGTCTAAACAGTAAAAATAACATATGTTTACACCCGGCAGTCCTTTTCCTAAAACTTTTCCTCTTTTGCTTTTCTTTTCTCCTGACAGTCATATAAACCTAACCCAAGTAAAAGGCAACACTGCTTAATTTGTCTGCTTTTTTAAGTAAACGGAATGTGCAGGTATTTGAGAAAAGGTTGTAAAAAATAAATTAAAATTACTTTTATATGTGGCTAACCAGTGGAAGGAGCCACATGTTAGGAGGAAAGGCAGGAGAGACAGGAAAACAGAGAGACATTAAACCTGGAACCCCAGGAACAGAGCACTTGTATGCCTGAGGACGGAGATGGGTGTTACTCTGAATGTACACGCCTGAGGATGGAGATGGGTGTTACTCTGAATGTACACGTATTGAGCTTTCTCACCCCACACCTAGATATGCCCCAGCTCTCTCCTGAGCTTAGTGTTCCTTGTAGGGTAGATACAGCTTATGGTTTTCAATAAAACATGGCTCTTTCCACCTTACTTCCCCAAAATCCCAGCTTAATTTCTGGAAGTTTAGAAAGGAACAATGACGTTAGTGAAGCCATACAGATAAAATGAAAACTTAAAAAGTTAAGACAAAAAATTTGAACATTTCTTATACCTCTTGCACCAAGTAATAAGTCTTTGCAAGGAATCACTTAATTGGCGAGGGTACAATCAATAAACGTGCATTCTGATTCTAGTAACTCTGACACACCCACAGATACACTACACATTCATCCATAAAACATCTGGAAAGCAGAAAGAACAATTGTAAAAGTAAACCTAGTAGAGTCATAGGAGAAAAATCTACTTGTACTAGATGGTATTTTGGGGGGTATTTTTTGCAGTTTTTGGCCGGGGCTGGGTCTGAACCCACCACCTCCAGTATATGGGGCCAGTGCCCTACTTCTTTGAGCCACAGGCACTGCCTGTATTTGTTTGTTTGTTTTTTTCCTGTTATATTTCATTAAGTTACTAACCAAACCTTAAATTAATCATTTTTAAAATTAGCTTACAATTCCCTAGGGCTATTCATTATACCTGTTGAAGGAAGGAAGATCAAATTTAGCCTTATTGTTGTTCCTCGTATCATTTTTATATTTTTTGCTGTGTTTGCAGTAACTAGTCCAAATCAATGAAGTGGGAAATTAGTCATTTTTTAAAAGTTTTTCATTTCAACAAATAATGATTTATGCACATTATTATCTTGTATTGTATAGTCAGTTAACCCTAAAATAAGCGTCTAACATTAGGTGACAGACATTTTTGGTCCTAATATTTTTACAATATATGTGTAGCAGACAGCAAGACAAGTTGTTAATGTTGTCATTATTTTTCATAATTCCTTTTTTAAAAAATAATTTCAGATTAATATGAGGGTACAAAAGATTAGGTTACTTTGTTTACCCTTGTTAGGTAAGGTCCCTGTTGTAGCTGTGCCCCAGGAGGTGTGCCATATAACCTTACATTGTGCCTGTTAGGTGGGAGCACTCCGATCTCCTATCCTCCTCTACCCCCCAACCTGAAGCGAGTTTTTCTTTTTTCATAATTTCTTAATAAGATTTAAAGTAATAGCTCATCAAGTATTCAAAACCTTAAATTTTAAGGAAAATCTCATTGTGTTTTTGACATTGAAAATTGCAACTGACACCAAGTATCCGTTTCTTTGTGTCAGTATTTATTTGATGCCTAGGGCTTCCCCAAATATAAGGAATCTTATTTTAGTGTATTTATTTAGGAGATGGGGGCTCACTCTGTCACTCAGGCTAGAATGCAATGGTGCCATCATAGTTCACTGCAACCTCAAACTACTGGGCTCAAGCAATCCTTCTGCTTCAGCCTCCCAAGGAGTTAGAATCATGCCCTGCTAATTCCCCCACCCCTTTTTTTTATAGAGACAGGGTCTTGCTGTGTTGCTCAGACTGGTCTTAAACTGGCCTCAAGCAATCCTCCAGTCTTACAAAGTGCTAGGGTTACAGGTATATGAGCTACTTGTGCCAATGATATTTTAAATATCATTCAGTAAAACCATAACTACTAGAATTATTTATATTTACCTATTACACACACACACACACCTATATTAGCACAGATATCTATACATTTTACTTTTTAGGAGAAAAAAGTAAATGAAAATAAAGAGCATTGCTAGTTCAACAATGGAAAATGTCAGACTATTGGACAGATTTTCAAAAATAGCATTCTGAGGCTGGGAAACTCCTGATTATCTGATAGGCAGGGCATGATTCCTGAGAGATCAAGAAATTAGACATGCGAAAAATACCATATTTCCCCATGCCACCAATGAATAAAGTGAAATCCCTGATAAAGCTAACTTGTTAAAAAAGCAGTCAACAAAATGTTGGGAATCCCAGGTTCTAGTCAGCTCTGCCTCCACATCTGTGACTTTTAATAAGGAGAACATTGTTAGAACATTGTTTTATACCATAGATTTTTCTAATTTTCTTTTCCTACATTTAAAGATATTAGTACATTTTAAATGCTTTAAGAACCTCGGTGTTGCCTGTGGCTCAAAAGAGTAAGGCGCCAGCTCCATATGCCGGAGGTGGCAGGTTCAAACCCAGCCCCAGCCAAAACCTGCAAAAAGAAAAAAAAAGAACTTCAAAAAGGATCATCCATAATATATTATGCTTATCTTTGTGTAAAAATACTCAGGAATCAATAAATGTTAAAAGCTGCACAATCGATTTAATGTACTATTAATAAATAAAATGCAGTATATAAAATTATCCTGAATGAATTAACAAGGTTTTCATGTTTTAGTTTTTGCAGAAGGCTGGAGAAATACATACATGAATGAAATGTAAATTTCACTTTTCTTTAAGAAGAACCCAGCCTAATAAATTGAATAGATAGGTCTAAGTCTGAGCACTGTATCCCAGAGTAGGATAAAGGGCTGGAGGTGCTTACAAGAGGGTGACGTTTCAGGTGGATAGGTATCATGAGGAAGAACTCAAGTGCTGTGTGTAGGAAACCACAAATACGCCAGTGTAGAAGCGTGAAGAGGAGTGACAGGGGGCCAAAAGGGGACATTTGAGGGCCAGACTCTGGAGGTTCTTAAAACAAGGCTGAATATGAGATGGGCTGGGAAGGGCATGGTACACAGTGCATAGCACCATAGCGTTAGGAGTCAGACTAAGGTGGTTTCAAATCCTGGTTTCGAATGACCTTAGGTAGGCAAGTCAGTTCTCAATGAAATGTGAGCTATTGGGACTGCCTTGAAGTCATACATATAAGACACTTAACATAAAGCCTGGAGCCCAGTAAACCCTCAGGAAGGGGTACAGATTGTTGGCTAGCCTCACAAATTATCTGAAAGAAATGTGAAAAGCATATGCAAGGCCCCTGACCATGGTAGGGAGAAGACTTACTGAGGGGTCATCACAGGAGACTAAAGTGAATGTGAGCCCTGAACTAGGGCAGTGACAATAGGAGTGACAAGGAAGGAGATGGATTCAACCCAGGTTAGAGGGGTGGAGTGGCAGGACTTGAGAAATCACTAGATGTGTTTTTATATGGCTGCATAATACTGTCTCCCTCATTAGTCAGTCAAGAAGACTCTACATGCAGAATTGTCGAATATTTATACCCTTCTCACCCATCATGGTACCAGTCATGCACGGGTATTCAACTTCTACTCTGTGGGGGTAATGTTAATGATTTTATAATAAAGAACACATATATTTTACTTATAAATATTCACAGGAATTAGGTAACATTTATAGGTTCCATGCTTTGTAGCTTCATGATAGATAACTGCTTTTGCTGCTTAAATGAAGTCCTACTTGTGAGAAGGGTGGGTACGTAATAGGTAGAACGAGTTTGATAAAAGTGGTCAGTGGTGTTTAATACCACAGGCTCTTTGACCAGTAGGGGTATAATGTGGACTTTTTGCAGTCCATAATAATGTTAGAGGAAGTACCCAGCTTTTCAATAAAAAATGTGGCTATATCATGAGTACGTAGGTTTTTCTAGCAACTTGGACTTTCCTAGGAGCTCAGCAACTGCAAAGGGTTTCTATGGATGTGTCAATCGAGGTTTCTGGTTGCAAGAAATAAAGACTGACATAGCTAATTAAGCAGAAAAGGAGTTAATTAAATGGTTATAAGCGAATTCTCACATTTTTAAGGACTAGAGAACAAAGCTTGAGACTAAGCTCACAGAAACAGTGTCCAAATCTGTGCAAGAAAAATACTCAGATAAAGACATAGACACCAAGCACAGACACCGTAGGTCATTTGCCAGTCAGGAACTTGATCTTCAGCCCTAACGTAGGAAGTTCAGCCGGAAGGTAGGGGAAAAAAAGAAATATTGAACTTCCTGTTTTCTGCAGTTAAAGTCTTGGTGTCGGCACCTGAGTGCCCGTCCGGCATGAACACTTCTTTGTGGCAGAGCCTAAGTCACCTATCTCAGCTTCTTTGGAAAAGAATTATAGGAAATTAGATTCCAGCTTCTGCCATCACGCAGGAATTTTCCCAGCCATTTTCTTGAAATTTTATTTAAAACATCACATAGCCAGTCACAGAAATGATGAAGATCTACTAGTATACAATGAAATTTTTTTATATGTTCCTATTGGAAACATATCTTAATCCTACCCTGTTATGTTAACATTTGGCAATCCCCAAATGAGGAAAGCACTCTTGCCTGCAATCCCTAGTAGCCACTGAACTTAAAGGACAAAGGGAATATGATGGCTCAGGGAATATTTTGGGATTCACGAATGGCCCTTCCCTGGTCCAGCTTGGCACAGGCAGCCACTCTTGTGGGAAAAGGTGTGTATAGTAAACAATTGAGTAAAATCAATGAAACAATGGAAGTCTATCCTAAAAACTGATGCTGGGAAGAGCAAAGAAAGATTCAGTGGGAGCTTACCCTAACAGTATCTTAAAATAAGCAGAACTTCCATGGTCGACTACCTCCCTAAGTTGACCTAATTTTCACTGACCAGACATACACTACATGTATGTGTCAATACAGTAGAGCTCTTATATTGACCAGTCTGTTACAGTCCCTTAAGGGCTCAGCTTACAGAGGTTGTACTATACAAGATGCCCCAAAGGTTCCTGTATATAGGAAAATGGGAAATTGTAGCTAAATGTCCCTTTATTTATAAAATATTCGCTACAAAACTTTACAAAGAGGTAGCCAACACATAGAAAATGTTTTATAAACATTTTGTAAAATTTTGCCATAAATATTTTGTAAGATAAAGGTTCGTTTAGCTACAGTTTCCCACCACCCCTCGTATATGATGGCTATCTTGACCTGGTACCGAATGTTGCACAGTTTGTTATCTGTTCAGTCTTTTGTTGCTGAACATTTAATAAGAGCCTGGGAACTGTTAGGCAGAAGCAGGCATTGTCTCACTCAGCCATTATGATTGTATTGGCATTATCGAGCCAGCTATTATTCTTCTAGGCTCTGTCCAATATGCTCACACCAATTGGGTTCATTAGAAAAGGATTTCCAATATCAGAAAGTGATAAGGAATTCAGAGACTGGTTCTTATAAATCATTCGAAGACTAGTTTGTGGAATTTGTAACATCAGTACTGTCAAGTAATTGTACTTTTGCCTGATTCCACAGGGAATCAATATACTTTTCAACTGAATTTTTACATGTAAACAAATATTTACATATAATCATAACAACATTTTAGGTAATATTTTAGGTTCAGATGTCTAGTATTTTGAAGTAGCAGTCATTGTCAAATTTAACTACTTACAGTATAGCATTTGCCTTGAATAAACTTGTAAGGAGATAATACGGCACAGGGAAGCTCAGGTTGGAGACGTTATTTGTGGCTTATAGCCTTTGTGATATACTCAATTTGATCTTTAGAGGTTTTGTAGCGTGACATGAATTCTGTTTATTGAAATCCCATCATGCTGACAATGAGAGAAATACAAATAAAGTTAAAGCATCTTCTTTGACAATAGAACTCATTTGCCTTCATATAGCAACAAAGATTGAAGAATATGATTTCTCCGGGCAGTCCTTCCAGCTTTTTAAGATACGTTTAAATTCCACGTTATGGCTTAGCCTTCTTCATTTGTTTCCCTTCTCTTCTTTCACACAGTGGCACATGTATAATATTTGGACAATAGCAAATTTTGTTAGTTACGTCATAGATAAATACAGCAAGAATTCTTCTGTAGGGCTGGAATTATTTTTTTCTTAAAAGATTTTGTATCAAACATGGTAAAGTGATTCTCATCATAGGGAGTTATAATTGTTTTTAATGCTGTGCTGTTGACATACAGTATGAGAGAGATAAAAATTAGGCATTGAGGTTGAAGAGCCTGTTGTGCCTCTGATGTAGCTACATCAAGTTAAGTCTCTGCAAACCTGAAATTTAATATGGCACTGCAGCAGAAGTACTGTTTTAAAAACCTCAATTAGAATCACAAACAAAAATCCCCCAAAGATGAACGTTTTCAATTCCAAACAAAGGCTGTTAGTCTAGTGCCTTTAGGCGTGAAAAACCTATGAACCAGTAGATTACCTATTCCATCCAAAAACTGAATTTCACAAAGCCACACTGCAGCTTTCTGTTATGGGCACGTTCCCGTGTTTCCTGTGACATCCATTAATCTATATATCTGTCTGAGCAGCAAGCCTCAGCGCCTTATATACCTTTTGTTTCCTTGAATCACAGGAGCTTCAGTTTCAACGACTCACCCGAGAACTGGAAGTGGAAAGGCAGATTGTTGCCAGTCAGCTAGAAAGATGTAGGCTTGGAGCAGAATCACCAAGCATCGCCAGCACCAGGTACAGGGCCAGCGGCTCTATCTTTACTCACTGTCAACTTAAACACTTCTTTAGGTTGTCCTGATTCTGTACACCATTGTTACTGTTAACTTGCTTTCCTGAATTTGACACCAAAAATGTCAATTTATTCTAATTTGCACAGCCTCTTGCAATATTGATTACCTCTCAGTCCTATGCTTAAAGTGTTTTATCTTGCATTAGCAAACTTCTATAGCAAAAGTTACTATGCTACCTTCAGCAATTTGATTTTTTGTTTGTAGACAGAGTTGGTGGATATTGTCAGGATTAATTGCTAATTATTTATAAAGCTAATTGTCTGGTGCTTTGAAGACCTAGTATTGATTTGTTTTATAACTAAGAAATATTTCCAAATGATAAAATTTAACTAGCTTTTAAAAATGCCTTCAGTTTGGGTTTTTCAGAGCTCTCTTAAACTATCACATGAACTAATTACTATATGAAATAATTTGGTGTATTCAAATATAGTAAGTACCAAAATGGGTGCATTACAGAAAAATGCATTTAATCCCGTTGTATTTTTTATTTAAATTGCTTCTTCTAATGCTATTTAAAAACATCATTGCTATAAAAATTATTACCACACATTCCAAATGGTTAGATCATTGCTTATCCTATCTGTAAATTTCTTTCTTAGTAATTACATATTCCTATAAAGGCTGTCATAAAATACTTTAATTGCTTGCATTTTTAAGTGTGGTTTATTTACTCTTTGGTAGGTATGCCTTCAAAAATTTTTCTCTCAATTATTTCTAACCTCATGATGGTTCTACTTTTCAGTATCTTCTGTTACTCGTAGGCAAAAACTTCTTAGTGAATAGATGCTGTTTGTACTTTCTCTTTTCTAACTGATTGTTGGTATGGATTTTAAACTATTAGGATGGTAAGTTATATTTACATGAATTTTCCATCTCTGTCTTGACAGTTGCGTATATTGTGATATGTTTAGTAAGGTACAAAATACAGAAGGAAGGTTGATAAAAACTTTATTAAAAAATATAAACTTCAGACAGCGCCTGTGGCTCAAAGGAGTAGAGCACTGGCCCTATATACCAGAAATGGCGGGTTCAAATCCAGCCCTGGCCAAAAACTGCCCAAAAAAAATAAAATAAAAAAAAAAATATATATATATATATATATGTATATTATAATATATATATTTAATATATTTATATATATTAAATATATATATAAAATTCTGTGATCATTTTAAATATCCAGGCAGGTTTTCTTAATAGAAATTATAAGCAAGCTATAAAATTATACATTGGAAATTTCTAAGCCTACTTTTATAATACCCAATGAAAGAGTTTATCAAAGAAGTTAAAATTGTGAAAACAAAAATTAGTTTTAATTCTGTTTGATATTTTAAAAAGATGTCTGTATCTTTAGCACCAAAAAGAGCATTTCACAAACTCAATAATGTGGTGTTATGTTTTTCCAAGAAGTTTGAACCAGCTAGTTCAGAAAAACAGAATTTTATATTAATAGAAAACTCCACACTTAAAGAATTCAGTTAAGACTTTTAATTCTGGCAATATAGCTAACTAAGTAAACATAGACATCCTCTAGACAAACTCCTAGAAAACTTGGTATGTCAATAATAAAAGCCAATACCTAGAGGAAATGACAAAAGAAAAAGGAAAATTCCCAGATACTTAAAAGTAGAAAAGGAACTGAAAGCCAGAGTGAGTAGTTGAGGTATTTTTTCAGGGGGCCTGAGGACAGTTGTCAAACTTCAAAATGAGCTCTAGAGTTCAGTTTAATACTCATGCAGGAACCAAAGACGGGGGTCTAGAGTGTGCTCAAGGTTTAACTTTGAACTTAGGATCTTTGCATTAAGCCATGACTTTCAAAGGACTCCACCCTTGGCACACTCTAAGCTTGTACCATATGTGGGTTTGGAACCCAAATGTAACTATCCACATTGCTTAGGACTCCCAAGCTTAGAAAAGAATACTATCAAAAATGAGCTCACTTGGGTGGCGCCTGTGGCTCAAAAGAGTAGGGCACTGACTGGCCCCATATACCAGAGGTGGTGGGTTCAAACTCAGCCCTGGCCAAAAGCTACAAGCAAAAAAAAAAAAAATGAGTTCACAATTAGTTATTATAAAACACCTGAGTGACATCAGCAAGAATAGTATTTCCCAGTGCTCATCCTCTCATTGAAACATCAATTTGAAAAACCACATCCGCCTCACAACACCTTCACTGCAGCTGAGGAATCCAGGTGAGAGATTATAGCACCGAGTATAACATGTAAATCAGAAAGGATGAATTGAAGAGGGTAGGAAGGACAGTGTCAAACTGTACTGTGTTCATCAAGTATTTTTGCATTAATTCTGATTTTATTTCAAGAAGCTGTTAAAATACTTACCTTAAAAAACACTTGACAACAAGTGAATCAGTAAGTAGAAGAGCAGGATTTCAAAGTCCAAAACCTAGATACTATTGGAGAGAGTCTGACAGGTGTGCACAGTAAAACAAATACAAAGGATGCAGCTTTATTTGCAAAAGTAAAAAAATTACAAAGAATGTAATTATCCATCAGGATGAAAATGGGGAATAAACTGTGCATAAGCAAACTCCAGAGCAGTTAAAATAATTAGTTCTACATGTATCAACATGGACATGTTTGCAAAACAGACTTTTAATAGGAAACCCCAAGTTGCAGAAGAATAGATATAGAATAATATTATCTGTGAACAAAATTTTTTTTTGGAGGTAGCACCTTGCTCCTGTTACCCAGGCTAGAATGCAGTGATGCAATCATAACTCACTGTAACCTTGAACTCCTGCACTCAAGCGATCCTCCTGCCTCAGCCTCCCAAGTAGGTGAGACTACAAGAGCACACCACCATGCCTGGCTAATTTTTATTTTTATTATTTATTAAGACAGAGTTTCGCTTTGTTACCTCAGCTGGTCTCAGACTCCTAGCCTCAAGCGATCCTCCTGCCTTGGCCTCCTAAACTACTAGGAGGTAGTAGTATCAGTCACTGTACCTAGCTCAATTTTTAACACATTGACTGCCACAGTAGGGGGAAAAAAGTTGTTCTTTGGGGCCACAATGTTTTTTGGGTCAAGATAGGCCAAGAGATATATAAATTATATATACTTTAAGGCCTCAGACTCAAAACTAGCACAAGTTAAATATAACTCATATGGCAGTTACTATGTTAAATATACATAACAATACTACATAATAATTAAACAATGCTTGCTATTATGTATCAATTATGCAAGCAGAGTAAACATATTTTAAAAAATTTAGAATGAGACCAATTTAAGATAATAGTACCTCTAGAAAGGAAAAGAGAAGGAAGATTCTAGGTTGGCTTTGGCCAAATCTGCAACATTTTATTTAAGAGAGCCATCTGGAACAAACACAGCAAAATGTTACATGAAGGAGTGGTTGATACATGCATGGATGTTATTTTATGCACTTTTAAGTTCTAAAGTGTTAAATAATTTTAAGATTATATAGTTCAATTAGCTAATTTCATAGGTTTTTTTAAAAATTCATAAGTAAAACATGTTCAAGGTGGCCATAAAGTTCGTGTATATTTTGCATGTGAACTTTATAGCCACCCTGTATTGTGAGTACTTGTTACTATCAGTGATATTTTTGAGTGTTTCTTGTCTAGTTCTCAGGGCCTTAGTTAGCATCGTGCCTGGTGTGTCACTGGGGCCAAGTCAATGAATGCTGAGTGAATGACTGGGCCCTGCAGATAGGGGAGAAGGGCTGATCAGAGAAGGGGGAGAATACGCACAGCACTGGTGGTCCTGGAGCACTGAGAGGCTGGGTGGTACCTAGGATATGTTCTAGGAAGACGAACTGGCTTGTGAGGTTAGAAAGTAAGGCGGGGCATTTGTTTCGGGGGGTCTTTTTTTTTTAATTTCAGGTTAATGTGAGGGCACAACCAGGTCACAAATTCGAATTTGTTAGGTAGAGTTCCCCTTGTAGTTGTGTCCCACAGGGCATTTGGTTTTGAACTCCATTAGGTCTGCAGAGTACACCTGGTGAAAGTTGTCATTGGAGACAGTTTTCCTGTCCTGAGAGTGTAATCTGTGAAAAAGAAGGGAGGGCAGGCAGCTGGGCAGGGTCTGTTATGGATTCTTAGAGTTGTGAGTAAGGGAGGTTTCTTCATTCACTGAGCTCTCGCTGGAATGGTAACAGATCCACGTGGATTGCCCTCCTTCCGTCTCCCATTGAGTTCCCATGTGTTCCTGATGCCCAGTGCTAACCGTTCTTTACAGCATTTCCCAAGTTTCTCAGGGCAAGTCTTCTCTTCATCTGAACTCTCATAACTGTTTCTCCATGCCTGTGCTAGCTCTCCTAGGTGGTGGTGGGCCCACCGCACCCCTGCGTCCCTAGCATGGTCCCTAGCTCTCAGAGGCAGGCCCCCAGCCAAATGGTCCTTGAACAGATAAGAAACCTTGATGGATTCCAGGGTGTTTTGAGCTCATCAAGTACAGATGCTTAGCCATTGGGTTACCCACTGGTGTCTTAGGGTTTCCATCTACCCTTTCTCATCTCTGGCCTCTTCACATCTTCCAGGGTGCTTTTCAGTGGACCTTAAGAAGATGAGTGACACAGTTACTTTGCCCTGTGACCTCCAGGCTTGCACACTGGCAAGGAACCTATTAGAAAAGGTGTGTTAGTAAAGGGGGCAAAGGTTTTTTTATTGTGTCACTTGAGAGAGCGCCTTTATAAGCGCTCTCCGGTTCCCTCCAGCTGTCAGTCTTAGAACTAGAACCTAAGGACACAGAAGAACAGAAATTAGCTCTCAAATGCAGAACCCTCCCCTGTCTGCCGATGCTGATTTGCTTGAATAAAATGGAAAGTGGAATTACTCCTTTTGACCGTGAAGCTTTTGATTCATTCCTAGATGAAGCGAGTCAGGTCAGCAAAATGGGGAATTTGATACCTAGTTATCTTTCCTGCTGCTTCTTTGGATCCTTGTCAGAGCTAGGAAGGTTGTCTGTGACATGATCTTTCTTTTCTTGGTTCAAAGATGAAATTAATGACCCAAAGGGAAATAAAAATGTTTATTTTTATTTATTTTTCACTTGTCCAAAGTTTTTGGCATTATTGGCCTCACCGCAGGAATGAGGAGCTGGCAGTGGCAGAAGGTCCTATTTAATAAATAACCTCTATGTTGTGATAAATCATATGCTGGGAAGCCCTCTCCCCAAACGAGTGGCTCTAATAGTGAGCAGTTTATTTCCCTCATACTTGTAGTAAGAAAGATGCATTGTTAACCCAGGCCATGAGATGTTCCCATTTTACAGATAGAAAACCAGGCAAGCAAACTGCCACTGATAACTATGCAGTTCACTTTTGGGACATTATGCATATTTTTGCCAGAAAACGTCCCCGGAAATGAACGTTATCATTGGCAGTTTACATGCCTTGTTGAGAACTTTAAAAATCTTAAAATGAAATTAGTTTTTTTATTTATGACTCTTTGGAAATAGTTGTCTTTCAAAGAAGGTAATAAAAACCTAATTTCTCATTTGATTTTCCATTTCTTTTATTTAGTAAGATTGGCAATATAAATATAATGATCCTTGATCTAGAATTGATGGTGTCTGTATCCAAAGATGACTTTTCTGACCAAATATAATCACTGCAGCCTTACCGAGCCCTGGAGGTGGGCTATGACACCACTTAGTAGAGAAGTCAGAGTCTTTTTGCATGTGTACCAAGTACACTAAAGTTATCTGTGCATAAAATATTATTTGTGTATTTAATAGCTCAGCTCATTGAAGCTTTGGTTAATAATGAAGTTATAACTTATCTGCATTTATATTGAGAACAGTGTAGTTATATTTTACCTCATTGAAAGGGGGCTGTGACATCAGTAAATTGAGAAGTTATAGCCTTTCTGTGTTTGTATTTAGTATTCTATACTTATCTATGTAGTTAATATTCTCCTTAATCCAAAAGTATTTGAAACATCTTTCAAAATACAAAAACTAAAAATAGCATGAAAAAATTAGAGCAAAGAGAACATAAAGTTTAGAAAAATAAGATCTAGTCAACGTTAAAATAGTTGTAACATTCCATACATTTGCTAAAGTTGAGAGCCACTTGTGCCATGAATGACCTAGTAGCCATCCTAAAGACAGAACCACTAACGCATCCATTGAATCAGGAGTAAGATGAAACAAACTAGGTTCCTCAGGAGGAGGCTTAGTTCCTGGGACTAAGACTTGAGTGGTTTCTCCTCAGGGTCCCCTTTAAAATCCACCTTAGGACGAGGGAAGCAGTGTCCTCAGAGGTCTCTTTGCAGTAAATCACAGAAGCACGCTCATGGGGCTCCTCCTTCCACCACTAAATGGAATATAAATGGAGGGAATAATACCTTAACTAACAGTAATTCTCCAGGGGCCAATTCTCTAGCATGGCTGCTGGATGATACTTAGCATATGTAGAAGGATGGACCAATTTCAGGTCTGCTAAGCAGGCAACCTGCCATAACTGTTTCTGTCTACAGAACCTTTTAGAGTCATAGATGCTGAGATGTGAGGTATCCTCTGTTGCAGGTCACTGTGCAGGTACACGGTAGACGTCTCTTAGCAACAGAAATGACTCTCAGGGATGCTGTGGCATGTGCAGTCATCTCAGAAAAATTTCACAGCACAGGAACTTCAGAAGGAAATACAGTAGAACCTCCATCGTTGACCACCTACTTACCTTGACCACCTCCTTAAGTCAACCTCATTTTCATAGACTGGACATGCACCACATATATGTGTTAGTACAGTAGACCTAGTTCCTTATGTTGACCAGTTTGTTACAGTCCCTTTAGTGGTCAACTTAGAGAGGTTCTAGTGTATATCCTTTTAACCTCATGTCTCCCATGAAGTAGGCAACAACCTTCATACCCAATTTTTGGTGAACATGGAGTTTATTCTTTTCCCCCTGCAATATCATCGATGAGGTATTGTTCTCACATTAGTTGAATTTAGATTTCACTGGGTGAAAATAAAAGAGCCCAGTAGCCCACATTGAGGGCACACTTGGATTCTGCACCCATCTGCTCACCCTGGGACTTCCCCTATCCACCTCCAAAGGGCACAGTGGCCAAGACCATATTCTTTTATTTTAAGTTGTTAAAATTTAATTTACTTACAGTAAAATTCATCCCTTTGTAACATATTTATGGTCCTTTACTAATACTTTTTGGTATACGTTTGTGTGACCAATACCATAATCATCTAAAACATTTTCATGAACCCTCCTAAAATAGCCAGCCACTTGTAGAGGCTTACTGTATTTCTTTTTTTTATCTAAAATCCTCATGGGTAACTTTTATCTTATTCCTAATATTTCACTTTGATATGACAGGCCTATTCCTTGAACAACTTTTAATGGCTCCCACTTGTCAGAGGAATTCCCAAGGGGTGAATCTCTTGGGACCTGTAGGTGCCAGTGTAGCAGCAGTTGACAGATCAGCACAGCCCTCTAATGGCAGGTGCATACTAGGTGGAAGACCGGGCTGTGGGCAGTATTGCAAGGTATCACACAACAGCCTGTGTTCATGTTTCATGCAAGTGGAGAAGTTACACCAGTGGTTCAGCTTGTTGTATGACAAAACTGTGGAAGGATAGGAAAATGTAGTTAGAATTAAAAATTCAGTGAATGAAAATGTGAGCATCTTAGAATTCTAGAAACTACCTGTGCAATTATATAGTGCAGAGTTGTAAAACTGTTCTTGATACCAGACTTAGAATCTTACTCTTGCCCCAAAACTCATCTTCATTATATATTCTTTGTTTCTCATTTACTTCTAAATAAGATGTAGATTTATGAATAATAAATTGATTCCAAGTATTTTACCTTGCAAATCATAGTTTATCCGGTAATAAAGGTGAAGCACTAAATTATCATTTATATTGAAGTTAAAAAAGGTATTTAAAAAGTAAATCATTTAATAATTATTGAAAATATAAATGGTGTCTTTTGAAAGTAAAGTACAAGTTTAAATTTTCTTCTCCCCCTACCTCCATATAAGGTCTCCCATGCTCTTGTATCCCATGCTAGAATACAGTGGCAACATCATAGCTCCCTGCAACCTCCAGACCCTGGGCTGGAGTCACCCCCTGCCTCAGCCCCCCAAGTAGCTGGGACTACCCGTGTGCATCACCACACCTAGCTAATGTTTCTATTTTTTGTAGAAACTGGAGGTCTCTCTCTTGCTTAAGTTGGTCTCAAAATCCTGGCCTCAAGGGACCCTCCCAGGTCAGTCTCACAAAGAGCTAGGATTTCAGGTGTGAGCCACCACACCTATCCCTAAGTTTTCACTTTAACTTTTTGCATATGATTTTGAAATTTGATTATCCCTTTCGGTAGTAGTTGATCCCTTCACATTGTTCATTCTTTGCCTGGCAAAGAATGGTACTAGGAAGCTACACTAGAGACAGAGGAAAATCCTGTCCATAAAAACTAAATGAGGGGTGGGGGGGATGAGTGGCAATGTTGAAATTAAATAGCTTCACATTCTCCGGAAGCTTATATCTCCCCTTCCAGTTAGTTTAAAACCCTGCTAACAGGATTCTTTATGGCTTTGGTAAAGGTCAATCTTAACAAATAGTCTTCTTATCGCCACTTAAGAAAAATACTGTTTTGTTTTGTTTCTTTAATGAAAAGATTTGATTGCCTTCTGCCATTTAGATTTTATTTTCCCCCCTTCATAGGGTCATCTACTGTGGCCTTTCAGGCTGTCGTTGATACTGCTAAAAATTCTAAGAGTGCTTTAAGGCTGTCAGCACAAAAGCCTTTTTCCTAGTTCTATCTTTTCTTCAGTGAATGTTTTTAAGTCATGAAATAAGCCTTCCCAAATGATGCATGCTTTAAAAATGAGTCTTTGGGAAGACTGAATGTTTGTGCCTTGACAGTAAATTACTTATGTAGTTTTAAGATGTGGGATAGCTTTATCTCTTTGACCTTCTAACCAGCTAAAACCTGAGGGCTTTAAAAATTGAATAATGATTTTATTGAGATATATTTCACGTATGTACTTTTAAAGTATGCGGTTTGGTGTCTTTTAGTGTATTCCCGGAGTTGTGCAGCCATCACCACTGTCTAAGTTTAGCACGCTTTCATTATCCCAGAAGGAAGCCCTCTACCATTAGCATTCCAGTTCTCATTTTTCCCTTTCCCCGCCCCTGGTAACCAGTGATTTACTGTCTGTCTCTATGCATCCTCCTGTTCTGGACGTCTCATGTGGCTGACACTTTACAACATGTGACCTTCTGTGTCTGGCATCTTTTGCTCAGCACCAGATTTTCAAGGTCCATCCATGCTGTAGAAAGTATTGGTACTTCATCTTTTTCTGTATTTCCAAATAACATTCTGTCATGTGGCTATGCCAGTTTTGGCGGTTATGGATAGTGCTGCTTTGTCCTGGATTTTAAGAGGGGAGGATCTGAAGGGTTCTGTTCTAGGTGTTCTCAAATAGGAGGAGAGCAAGGGAGATTGCCTTCTTTCCTTCCCCTGCTTTCAGTTTTGGTAAATCCTTTCTTGTTGCTTAATTACTTGTATGTGTTGATTTGCCTTTAGGCACACAGAGGCACCATGATGTTCATCACAGTAGAATTCCCCAAATTTCTTAGTGTCATATGTGGTCACTAGTGACTCTCTTTATAATCAGACAAATATAATAAAAGCTTCCTGACTTCATTCCTACCTCAGACTAAACGAAAAATAACTTGTTTAGTATTTGAATATGAACCCTCTTTGGGATTCTACAGTGCATAGTTATTAAACAGATGCTCTCATGAACAACTTTAGTAACGCTGGATTTTCGAGATACAACTCCTATTGTAAACATAGCAAAGGGTTCCACATATGCAAAGCACAAAATGACCCCGGCTCTGCAGAAGCCGTTGGCTGGAGCCGTCTGCGTAAGCACAGTTCTTCCAAAAGGCCTTTTTAATAACTACCTCTCATTGCCATTCCAGTCACAAGCCAGTTTCATCTGGGACATACAAATGCAAGTGGCAACTATTTCTACACATTTGAATTAAGCTTGTAAGACTAAGTCTTCAATAGGACATGTGAGCCCAAGGTAATTCAACTAGTATTCCATTAAACTAACCTACTTTGATAAGAGTATGACTATGTAGAATTTTGATGTTAAACCAGATACTTTTCATAAGTAATAGAATTTTTTATGAATCCTAAACATTTTAATCATAATGAATAATGTACTCCAAAATGAATTACCTATCTCTTAGATGGATCTTTTTAATGTTAAATGGGTGATATCGTTGGGAGCCACAGACAAAATAAAGTTTATGATTAGCAGCATAGTTTCAGGTTATTTTAAGACTTTTAATGTATTTTATTAAATATGGAGATAGCCCAATTGTCTCAATTTTTCTAATTAAAGCAAAGGAAAATACATTTTGAAATTCGAAGGCCTGTGCGTCTAAAATATATGCACCATGTCATTATTTAGTTATGTCTTAATGAACCATTTTAATCAAAATAACATCATTTCATTTTCATAGTTCTCATTTGATAATTACTATTTTTTAATTTTTTTTAACACTAATGAATAGCTGAATTATAACAAGAATTGTATTACTAGCTGCCACTCTTAATTATTAGGTTTTTTAAATCATGTATATATATAATGTACTTTAGGTAGGCTATATGTGATATCTCAAAATGCTTCTTGAAAAATTTACTACTTCACAAGAACTAGTGATTAACTTTTAGCATATTAAAAAAGCAACAGTGTTCTTAACTCCTGTCTTTCCATTTTGGGGATGTCTGTATTTTTTAATCTTTTTATCTTGAGAAATGTTAAGAGTTATAAGTACAAGGAACGATATAACAAAAATTCAAAGACTCACATCCTAGAATTAAAAATTCATCATTGGTTATCTTTTTATAAAACAAATATCAAGCATAAAATTCACGTTTCCTTTGTCCCGCTTCCTCTCCTCCCTTCAGCCCCCGTGGCTAACCACTAGTGTGTAACCTTCCAATTTACTTTGTATATTTTCATATCCAATACATACATACTTCATATATGCCATGTACATATATAGATCTGTGAATAATATTTTATGTTGCTTTTCTCACATACACAGATGATATAGTCTGTAGGGCACCTTGATTTTTCTATTTGAGATCTATCCACATTGATATGCATAAATCTGGTTCCCTTTTAACATTTATGTATTTATATCATAGACTGTTAAACTATCCATTTCCCTATTGACATTTTGCAGCAATGACAGACATTTTCAAACATACCTCCTGGTTCCCATGTGTAAAATTCTGAAAAATACATAATTAGAAGGATCACGGATATACATTTTTAATTTGTCTCTCTTACTGAATTGCTTTCTGAAGTAGCTCAACAATTCCACCCCTTTGAGCAGTGTGTAAAAATGCTCTAGGTTTCCATTTCTTTTCACACATGTCTTTTCTCTTTCTGCCAACATTTAATATTGGGCAGGCTATTAATTTTTTTTTTCATTTTCGCATTTAATATTATTCAGTCTTACCCTGCATTTTCTTGACTACTAGCAGGGTTGGATATGGTCCCTTTCAGTTTCCTCTTGGTCATTTTTCTAATGACTTATTCTTTTTGGTTCTATCACTAGTTTTTTAAATCTAAAATAACTCTGGGATGTATTTCTTAAAATAGTACAGATCCTAGTACATCATAGCACAAAGTATCCATACTCATCTATTTTTAGAATATGAATCTTTTAGTATTCATATTCTAAAGTATATAGGAGGAAAAAAAAAAACTTCTCTATGTAATAACAGATCCCAAATGATTGAAACCTGCAATTTAGGTAGGTGAAACCCAAACAGATGATATTAACATTCTATTAATAGAAACATTTCTGTTTCTATTTCCACGTTTTTATTGGCTCTACATTTATATTTTTGTGCAGATATTAACGATGTCATTACTAAATCATTGAACCTTTTTTTTCTAGAGATAAAAAGATAGAAAAGCCTAGGAATTTCCATTCTAGCAGGACAGGACATTGGATAGAACTAACCATTTGACAAAGTGCCTTAGCAGCAGCAGCATAAAATACAAGCCTGTAGTTTATTATGTTTAATTTTGCCAGTCATGCTGGGTTGATCCAATTGCATTGACTGCCCTGGTTCTGTCCCAGAGGCCTTCTTTTGCTATCTTTGATTATCATATCCTTAGATAAAGTACTTCTGTAGTTACAGTGCAGAGAAGAGAAGGATGGCTGTTGAGCACCTGTAGTAGAAGGCTGATGCCTATAACCTTCTTACTACTCAATAGAGTGTCGTGATTCATCTTGGTGGTGGTGTGTGTTTGATTTGGTTTTGATTATTGATGGCATTTTCTCCAAAAGATAGTGTTTTTCTATTGGTTTTCCACAGGGGTGTCAAGAAGTGGTTTGGGAAGACTTGAGTACCCCCCACACCTCCATCTTGCCACTCTACCCCTCCAAATGTAAATCTGTGTTTTCTGAGCAGAGACAACAGTAAACCCCACACCAGCGCCACCTCCACTACTATTTTCTCTCTACTATCTGGTAACTCTGAAGCGGCTGCTATTTCTATTACTGGTTATTCACAAATAC
Source organism: Galagoides demidoff (assembly GCA_963574575.1). Taxonomy (NCBI): domain Eukaryota; kingdom Metazoa; phylum Chordata; class Mammalia; order Primates; family Galagidae; genus Galagoides; species Galagoides demidoff. The sequence continues at coordinate 6,703 of CAUYQV010196696.1, read as the reverse complement.
AAGAAGTCGTGTAAATATTAATTCAGAAAGTATAGAAAACAGCCTTGAAAAACATATTACCCTGAATGTACTTTCTGCAGTCAATTATTTCAGGAGGAAACTATTATTCCTTCATCTAATAACGTTAATCTTCATGATAAATAAAGGAAGGTCGATGTTAAACTCATCATTCTCTTTACCATTAAAAGGCGTGTGCAGTGAGATGTTTCCTTAATCCTTCAGAGAACTATCCTGTACAGCTCAAATCCAATGATATACATGTAGGAGGTGCCTAACATGGCCCTACACTAATGCCGCCCCAATAAAGACCACAAAGAGCCTACCTGGCCCCACCCCAGAAATTCATGCCCAAGGCCCCTAGCAAACCCAAATCCTCCAGAAAGCTGTAGAATTGTCCTACCCCTTACAACCCCATGTAAAAGGGGTCTCCAACTACCCCTGGAGTAGATACCATCTTTGCCCTACCCAGTGGATCCCTATCCCTTTCAAGAAAGCTGGCATGAAGTTCTCCACTCCTGGTTTTGTCTCTGGGCACCACTAAACAACCTTTTAGAATGGAAAAGGAAATTGAAATTATGATTATCTTACATAAAAGTGAGGGCCATCCATTAGTATGTTTTCAGCAGCTGATCAGCTTACTGTAAAAATTTACATGGCATGTCTGCCTAGGGGGTGGGGAGGTGGGGAGAGACATGACAAGTTTGCCAGACTTTGTGGTATCTGAACTGTTGTTTTAGCTGTCTTCCCTGAGGCTTCACAGTGTATTTAATAACAAATAAATCTAATCTGTTTTTGCATGATTTTTCTATTCTGCTGTTGGGTTACTCTACAATTAAATAGGTAGAAAAAAACACTCTGAAGAAGAAAAAAGTGTGGAGACTATAGGTTTTCATAGCTTTAAAAAATCTCTTATTAAACACTTACACGTTTTAGCTACCACCAAATGTTTCTATTAATGGACTGCTTATAATCCAAGGAAGAATGTTCTTAGAGTGTGGGTGCATGTTTAATTCTTCTAGCTTTATTTTTTTTTTAAATTGAAGAAGAACAAATGACAGCCAATTATTTTAGGATCCTATAATATGTTGTTTTTGCTTTAGTCCGAGTAAATTAGAAGTTGATCTACCTCGCACTTTTAGTTATATTGTTAATAATGGGGCTGACAGAGAAAATTCAAGTAAAATTATCAGCTACAATACAAGAATCAGTGCTTAAGCAATACGAAATATAGAATTTTTTTTTTCTGAGCAGCATTAGCAAAGTACTTTTCAGTAGAGACCCATTTGTAAATATTAAAGGAAACGTTACTGTATCGTATTTCTTATGAGCATAAAACAAGGGCAGCAATTATATTATTGAGTAGAGTAGTACATCAACAGGAAGTCTGAAAGTTAAAATCCTGGGGGAATGTTGCACCCACTAACAAAACAATGAATCTAAACCAGTAATCATTAATGGCTGACAGAATCATTCACTGGAAAGGTAGAGGGAAATTTCACAGTGAGTAGATCAAGCGGACAGCACCTGCACCCACTGATCTGTCTCATGTTAATATGGTAAAAAGGGAGTCAGCTAGGAACTAGTCACCTGATACGATACAGTGGGAAGTACATAGTATCACCATGACATATTTTTGTCCCCCAGTTGCTTCAGCATCTGGATATCAGTGGCAGTTTATGGGAAATACAGGAGACAAAGGAACACCTCAAATGATATTGTGCTAATGCATTAATTAGATCCAGGCTGGAATTCTGCAAGGCAAATGAAATGGTTTCAAGTGGGGGCGGGGGAAAGGAGAGGAAAGGGAAGCTATATATCCCTATGTATTAAAAGATATTTTTAGAGACATAGCAGCCAAATGCAACATGGACACCTACTTTTTGTCCTGTTTCAAACCAACCATTTTTAATTTGAAGCAGGGAAGGTGAATACTGATTGGAAATCTGTTGATACTTAGGATTTTACTATTAATTTTTTGATATGTTAATATTCTAGTTATGTTCTTTTTAAGTTATTACTGGAGTGATATCTGAGTTCATTTCAGAATAATACAGTAATGTAGAGAAAATAGTGGACGAAGGAAGATAAAGATGAAATAAGTTTGACCACATGTTCGCTTTTATTTTTTTGCAGTTTTTGGCCAGGGCTGGGTTTGAACCCGCCACCTCCAGTATATGGGGCCAGCGCCCTACTCCTTGAGCCACAGGCACCACCCACATGTTCACTTTTTTATTGAACTGGGTAATAAATACACAGGAGGTTTGCTACTTAGTTCATGTATGTTTTAAATGTTGCATCATAAAAAATTTGCAAATGTTAGATGATTTTATGGTTGAAATTGTGTTATAAAAATTTGCATTATTTGTTTCAATTTTATAAAACTAATATGGTTCTATTTCTTAAAATTTGTGTGAATATACTTAAAAATTCAAATGAAGACCACTTATTAGTCCTAATTTTTAAATTGTGTAGATTATGAATTTATACAACATGGTCCATATTCTCCATAAATCTTTCCCGTCAATAATATTGACTCATTGTGTCAATGAATGGGAAAGAGAGAAAAATAAGAGAATGAAAGATTAAATGAGTCCACCACTTCCTGTCATGCTAGACACTAGCATTCCTCTTTGCATTTATAGTTCTCAAAAGAAGAATGTTGGGTGTTAAAGCTAGAAATTTAAGACAGTCTTGAGTAATCACTCGCCTTGCCTGTTCGCCCTGGATTGTGTCTGTTCAACCACTGAACAGAGTTTATGGATCACTCACTATACCAAGAATGTTGCTTTGGGGACGTTACCCCGACTGCTCATTATCCTTATCCTCATTCCTTACTGTTCTTTTTAATAGGCTTTTTTCTGCTTCATTTCTCTATTCAGTAGTTCAGTGATCACACACATTTGTGTATGAGGGGTAAATAGAGAAGAGAAGGAAATAAGGATGGAAGGTTAGGGGTATGGGACAAATTCGGGATCCATGCGAGTTTTTAGGAGGGATGTAAAGCATTCTAGAACCACTTTTTCTAGGTTCCAACTGTCTGACTGCATAGAAACATAGTGTGTATTCCATGGTACATGTGTCCTTACGGGCCTGCTCCTTTTGCAGGACAGCTAGTGATGATCCCAGGTCTGTGATCTGTCCCACATGTGAGTTCTTTCATCCTTCAGCACTGAAACAGTGATTTGTGGTGTATGTCCATGAATCAAGAGCTAAAAACGCTGTTGCAGTGGCAAAGCTTTTTAAAAAGCAAAGCAGAGATTGAAGAAATATATTATGTTCCTTCTCTTTACATTCGTAATGAGACTAAATTTTTTTTGAGAATTAAAGATACTTTCTTGTTTATAAAAATTAAAAATAAATATTCTGAGTAATCATTGGAGAAAATGATATCATCTTTAGACACATACCAAATTTGGTAGTACCTTTATATGGGTAGCAAAGAGTAGTATATGAATAAATCATTTGCTTTTGAGTATCTAAACAGGGCAAATGATTGGGGAAATAAATTCTTCATCAAAAATTTAGGCGTATGGTATCTTAAAATTCCTTTTAAGTAAATTTTTATGTAGACGTTTCAAGGTATTTTAAATCCTTTTCACACAATTAAATTGTATGTCATTTTATAAGCTATCTATACTTAGGAATTTTTAAGGATTTGAGATGCTGGTGTATTTCCTCCTACAGATCTTTAGAGCTCAGTCCTGTGTCAGTGCTGCACTGAGTCCCACGAAGAGCAAGTAGAAAAACAGGACCCTTTTCTTACTCTTAGACCTGCTTTATCTAAAAGTATAAGATTTAGATGACTTTGTGCAAATCTAGAAAGAAAGGATGTATTTATGTGCTCTTTTCTATTTTAAATTTTTCTTTAAAAAAATTATTTCTGTTTCTATTCTTTTGAAGGGTTTTGGAAGACTAGAAGTGAAGGCGACAATAGCATTTCACAGACCCTGGACACAAACAGTGCCCAGTACCTCATCTATGTCAAGGCCGACCCTTGCCTAAATAGGATCCTAGGTTAAGGCAGAATGTTTAGGAAGAAAAGCTCGTGTTGTACTTAGCCGTGTAACTCTTTTCATCTTAGTTGCTTTCAAGTATCAACTGAAATGTTAGAAAACCCTTCTATTTGGATTTCTACTTTGACAAGCTGGAACACCTGTTGTGGAATGGACTTACGCAGAAGATGTTTCCTGTATAATTTATGGAGATACCAGAGGGAACTGTTTGTCTCACTTTTGTCTAGTACTACTACATCCTTTTGATCTTCCCCCTCCCATATGGTCTTTTGAATCTTTTATTCATAGATTCAAAGTACTAACACAAAATGCTTTTGTCAAAGAATATTTAACATCATCTGATGTGTGTTCACCTCCAGTCCGCGTGAAGGTTACTTAAATTATATTTCTTGTTCCTTTAATGTTTTTGCTCTGCATCACATAAGTAATTTTCTCTTTGGGGGATTGGTCACAATATTTTATGTATATTTTACCTTCTCCTGAAATGCACTTTAGATAGCTGTTATAATATGGTAGAGTAGCATGAGCGAAAAGTGGGATAAAGAATTGAGAAAACAGGGTGAGAACAAAATAGGGCCACAAATGAAACCAAAAATGGGCATACATTTTACACAAACATGCTAGCAGCCACTGGAAACTAGGACTGTACTTTTGTGCCACACTTTGCTACTGCTCATGATTTTTTTTAAGACTAAAATCATAAAAGCACATTCTCAGAGCATGGCCAAGCTTTTCAGATAAAGTCTTAGAGGGAAGTAGGGGAGTCGGTAGCCTTTGCCCTTTCTCACATTCCGTGAAGTATCAGGCCTGCCTTCCTATAGCCATTTCATTTGCTTATTCTGTTGTTCACACCAGTGATTGGGCCTAGAGTTGAGGTGAATGGAAACAGATCCCTGTCAGGAGGACAACTCATGTTCTGTTGCTAATGTGTCAGGACAGCGATATCCCACATGAAGAGTATCATTTTTGATTCAAGTCCTCTTTTCTATAATTTCAGTATCACCCTCGCCTTATATAATCACGAAAAGAGACCGTTTGCCATGTCTACTTTGTATGGCTTATTTAGTTCAAATTATGGACATGTACCATTTTCAGGGGCAAAGTCATAACACACCTAAAATAACTAAACTGCAATTATGGGCCTCTTGTCACATTTCCTCTTTTCCTGGCTGCTGAGATCTTGGGACTAGCCTTAGGAAGAGAAGTGACTAATGGCTATCCAGATGAAAAGCCAAGAAGAATTCATACGTGTTCCATCCTCAGGAGGAAAGGAATCAGTCTCCATCCAATAGAGAATTGCCCAGGGTCTGATAGCATAGCAAAGGGAGACTCATTCTGTGAAAAACCATGAATTTAGAGATAGAGATTTTGTATTTGTTTTTGTTGTGATTGATTGTAAATCAACCCTTAGTAAATTTGAAAGAGGTTTCCAAGAAATGTAGTTAAATACCAAGAAGGATTGCTTTCAGAAGAAATCCTTACTGCGTAGGCTAGGGATTTTTTCAAACCTAGGTCCTTAGAGCCCCTTAGGGACAATAACGAATGTAGTGGGTAAAGATACCTGTTTGCCTTCCACCCCCCTCTTCTTTGTCAGCCAGGTAGAGCAGTTCACCTTTCTTGTTCGTTTTACATATCGGCCTTCCTGTCTTTTTTTTTTTTTTTTTTTTGAGACAGAGCCTCAAGCTATCCCCCTAAGTAGAGTGCCACAGCATCACAGCTCATAGCAACCTCCAACTCCTGGGCTCAAGCGAGTCTCCTGCCTCCGCCTCCCAAGTAGCTGGGACCACAGGCGCCCGCCACAACCACCGGCCATTTTTTGGTTGCAGCCATCATTGTTGTTTGGCAGGCCTGGACTGGGGATTTTAACCCGCCACCTTAGGTGTAGATGGCTGGCGCCTTAGCCGATTGAGCCACAGGCGCTGAGCCTACAGTAGGAAAACTTAACCTGAGTTATCTAGTAACCTGGAGAAGTGACGTGTATTCTGTGCTCATTTAAAACACTTATTTCAAGCTCCTCAATGTGGCTGATGGACTTGTGGACACCATTCTGGAAATAGTAATAGGAAGGGAGAATGTATAACAGATGGGGTAAGAAGTTTATAGAGCTAATCTTTCCTATCTTTTTTTTTTTAAGTGGATATTTCAGAATATCAGACATTTTCTTTAGGATTTACTAACCTTTTTCTCATTGCAATATGTTGCTTTTAATAGTTTCTTAACATGGGAAGTTTTTGTTTAGAAGATGTGTAATCATACCTTTTGTAACAATTGCATAATTATAACAAACCTAGCTGGCAATATATCCCTTCTATAAAATTGAAAAATAAGTAACTGAGCATACTGTATTGAAAAGATATTTTCAATAATTTTGAAAAGAACATTTTTTAATGTTGGAGTTTAGCTGAAATTGGTATTAGTTTACAACTCATCAAATGTACATTGGAAATGTGCTATGGAAACCCAGGATCAGCAGCCACCAGATTCTTAACTGTGCCTGTTCTTCAGTGCAGTGACTCTGCACAGAGTCCAGGTGCCTCCCTGGCCAGTGCAGTCAGGTCTGTGGCAGTGGTGGGAGCCTCTTCCTGTCGCAACCCATTGGACCCCTGTGGCCCTGGTCTGTATCACCACAGGAAGGAACCAGGTATGATGCAGATTAGAAGTACAAGCTTGTAGGAGGTGGGCTAGCCCTT
>CAUYQV010196695.1:0-28634 GCA_963574575.1 Galagoides demidoff | reverse complement strand
ATGCACCATGGGTGAGTCACATGGCCTCTGGAAGGTGATGTCCTCAGCTGTGTAATAAGGAGAGCGTGTCACCTGCCTCTCAGGGGAACAGCAGGGTTAGGGAGGGGGAATAGATAAAATGGAGGGGATGGCAGGTTAGAATCCCAGTCTGAGCACTGTGGTCCTCATCCAGTACCAGGACTGCAAAAGACTGGGTGAGGTGGCACCACCCAGGTCTCCCTGTCCAGGCAAAGCCATCTCTTCCCTGCCCCCATGGTCTCTCCCAGGCCAGACGCTCTGTGGGTGGCTGACCATAGTGGCTTCTCTCACTGAGCCACCTGCCGTCTTCCGTGGAGTTTTCCCGAGCGCTCCTCTTTTGTCAAAACACTAGCTTCAATTTCCATGAAGCATGACACAATTTGGGAGAAGGCTGACAGCCACCAAATGCCATCAGGATGCAGTGGGCACAAGCAAGGGTAGGACGTTGGAGGAGCAGGGCCCCACGAGGGCCTAGGAGAGTGTTCGACAGGGTCGGATCTCCCAGCCCAGCTGAGGACAGGACACTGACCGGCCGTCAGGAGACACTTCAGAGGAGTAAGTTCCTGGGGGAAGGGGTGATGAGCCTGCCTCGTAGAGGCTGATGGCATGTCAGTGTCAGTCCCCCAAAGCTGCCACTGCTGCTTTGTCAGTACCCACCAGGGCCCCTTTATCCAGGGCCTACCACGTCCCTCTACGTGCACCTTCTCCATTCATCCCTAAGCCTCTGAGGAAGGCTCGCCTATTACTCCTTTATACAAATGAAAATGTGAAGACTCAGAGAGGTTAAGAAACTCATCTAAGGACACACAGCTAGACAAGAGATAGCGTGACTCCACTGTGAAGCTCTTAAGTAAGCCATAAGGGGACTCAGACAATAAAAAGCGAAGGGTCTCCAACATGGGGGTACCAGGAGTAGGGAAAAAATCTATCCCCAAGACCAGGGCTAGTTCCACCCTTGGCCGCCTTTGAAGTTGCTGGCAGCTGTAGAGGTCAGCTCCTGGCGTGTTGGCAGTGTCCCACATCGGGGCCCTGCTCTGCTCAGCCTTCCTGCCTGAGGACTTTCTCCAGGGTGTGGACACCTGCTCAACCCTCCTGCAGGGCTCTCAGGATCTCCCAGGGGCAACCAGTACCCCAGCTTCTGTCCCTCAGTGGACTGTCCTAAGATGTGCTTAGCCTGAGTGCCTCAGAGAGCTTGCAGCGAGGGTCAGCCCCACTTTACCCTTCCCATCTCATTCCCCTGCCCCACATTTGAACTTCCTGGAAACCCTTCCCCAGCCCTTGTCTTGGGGAGTCTGCCTTCAAAAGGACACACAACAAAGTCCCTTTAGATGAAGCTCTGGGGCCCAGGGTAGCCTTTTAGACACACCTATGGGAGCAGGTAGAGCTCAGGAGGGGCAGAGCTGGCTTGTGACAGCAGAGACTGAGGCTGCAGGAAACACAGCAGAGTGTCCTTGCATCAGTCCAGAAGAGAGGCCTCGTCTCAGTCCATCTACCCTGAAAGACAACAGAAGGAACCACACTGAGGTGGAAACTGAGTCCTGGGGGGCAGTGGAATGTGCAAGAGAGGTGGAACAAAGAGCACCGGGGCTGCTGGGACCCCTGAGGATGAGGTCAGCCTTGACGACAATGCCAGTAAGAAACTGCAGCCTTTCCCCAGGCCAGTGAGGACGGTAAAGTGCAGAGAGAGCCTGTCTGGGCACCACATTCTGACAGTCCAGTAAAAGAGCATTGCTCTTTCTTTGCTTTGGCTACTAGGAAGCCCACAGCCATATCCATGTCTGACCTCTGGGAATGGCACGGGAACGACTGGCATACCAGATGAGTCTCTGTGTTCATCTCATCCCTTCTCTCTTTTGTCTGTCTCTCTTTCCTCCAGCTTCCAGTTATTTATATTACATTTTTGCACTGCGCGTATTTTTTGTAAACTGCCTCCACGCCTTACAGGAATGAAAGGGGAGCATAAATAAACAAACACAATCTAAACCTCACATGCCTGCAACAGTTGACACTTTTATTTCTATTTTAATTAAAGAGTAAGGACATTTTTCTACAAGTGGCAAATGTGCCTTGTAAAGATTCATCAAGAAATATGAAACACACACCAAAAAAGAAAAGAAAAGAAACATCTCCACAACCCAGAAAGAAAAGCGTGATAAATAAAGTTTGGGTCGATAAATTCCAGGCATGTCTTCATGAACATAAATGGGATATGAGAAAGGAGAAATAATGACAGAAAAAAGCAAATGGGATCATATGCTTTCTTGACCTTAAGAAATGGAAATTGTGGTGCAATTGAGGGAATTATGAACTTAAGATAAACTTCCCTTCACAAAAGATGTGTCTTTGATGCTATGTTCTTGATGTTATGAAGAACAGTTTTTCTGATGGTGTGCCCTGTTACTTTGGGCAGTTCTTCTTGTGCATTTTTTATCTGTCTTTGTTTACATTCCCTTTCTCCCCCTGCCTTTTCTTCTTTTGGAGAAAAAGTCTCACTTTGTCACCCTGGTAGAGTGCTGTGGCATCATAGCTCACTGCAACTCTTGGGCTCAAGTGATCCCCTTGCCTCAGCCTCCCGAGTAGCCGGGACTACAGGCACCCGCCACAATGCCCGGCTATTTTTTAGAGATGGGCGTCTCACTCTTGCTCAGGCTGGTCTCAGACTCCTAAGCTCACGCAATCCACCTGCCTCAGCCTCCCAGAGTGCTGGGATTACAGGCATGAGCCACCACACCCAGCCCCCCTTTCTCCCTTTCTGCAGCAGCCATGCTTAGTTCCTGTGTTGGTTTCTCCTGAACTCCTCTCTGGATGGGACCAGTTCTCTGTGGGAGGATAGTGTGGGCAGGGTGGGAGGATGGCCTCAGGCAGGCAGCAGCTCCCATTTGGGTTTGTCATTGTGGATCTCTCCCCACAGCAGTGTTTCCTTTGCTGTGGGAGCACAGCTCTATGTTTGACATCTTAGTGGTCAGCATGGCCTCAGCAAAGCTGTGTAAGTCACAGCCTCTTGGGACTGTACCAGGCCTTGCTGGTTCCCTGCTCTCCCTCCCCTCACCTAGCCTCTGGAAGCTCCCAGGGGCTGGGAAGTGGCTTCTTCTGCGGACCAGCAGCATCTAGCCGGATCTCTCGATGGGTGACCTCTAATCTTCTGGGAGGACCCCTGTTGGCTCTCCAGACTTTGAACTAAGGATTGTTGGATACACAGCTCAAGTTGAGGATACTTTGTTTTAATGAAACTGCCTGCTACTCAAGCCCTGAGGATGTTCACCTGGGTTCTCTGTTATTTGTTCTGTTATAGATTTAACAATGTGGGGCAGATTGTTTTATATTTTATAATGGAGCTGTAGCCAGTTTGTAGGATAAATCATAATGTCATAATGAAAACATACCCCCTCTATCTGTCATTTGTCATGCTGTGTTAGGCTGGTTTTGAGAGAGCAGAGTGACATGTGAATGCCTCCTTCCACATCTTCACTTGGACATTAAATGTCTTCTATTCGCTACCTCTGTCCGTCCTGACACCAACCCGGGGAAGTGGACATAACGGTGTTCACTGGGAGTGGAACAGAGAACTGGAGGACTCAGACACTGAAAGTAGAATAAGACAGCACAAGCCATCCATCATAGTAAAAGCAAGTAGTGCACACAGGCACCCTGTCCCACCTCGGACAAATCCTGGCATAGGACCTAGCACTCTTCTCACACACTAGGTTTTGGCAGGTGTAAGACTTCAACATGAATGGCGTATGACACACCTGTTCTCCCTATGTACTCCTGTGACAGACATCACCAATCAATCACAGCACTCTTTCATCCTGATCCTGAATGCAGCCCAAACTCCCTTTGAAGGCAACATATCAATCAAGAAGATACAATCAACCAGCCAACCAACCAGTGTTAGCTTGTGAGATGGAACCTGCTGGCCAGATCAGCTTCGAGACTCTCCAATTCCTCCAAATGATGGTAATGGAGCCAGACAGTCCTGGGTTCCATTTCAGCTCTGTGAATGACTAGCAGGCCAGCATTAGGCAAATGTATTTGCCACACTAAGTCTCAGCTTTCTCGTGTGTAAAATAGGTTCCCTTGGCTTGCATGATGAGATTACATGAAGTATTGTATCAGGGAAAGTTCCTAATCAAAAACATACAATATTATAGATATCCAGTAGTAGTTTTGGAAAGAAATGAGAAAGTTCATTCTGCCTCCTCCTCCTAGATAATGAATGCAGCTTATGAAGACCCAGCAAGATAGAAAGGTTTCACCTGCATATCAACTCCAGCATTGAGTTAGGATTATAAGGTCAGGTTAAGACTCAGTGGGGCAAGTGCTGTCATCAGTTAACCACGCCATGAGCATGTGATGGAAAGTAGCAATGTATGTGCTGCCATATGTGAGTTGGAGAGGGAAAGAGAGGCTGGGAGACCCAGGTCCTGCTTTATCACCCACATCCCACCAAGTCTTGTGGACCCCACAGGACTTGCTATTGCCTACATGGTGTTCCATGCTTCCCTGATAGTATGGTATGGTGGTAAGGTCACTGGTAGAATGGTCAGAAAGGCTATATTCTAGTCCTGGGTTCTCAGGGACTGACTGCATGTACTTAAACAAGCCTCCTTTTCCTTGGGGATAAAAACTAGAGGTAAAGGGGTAGTGATAGTAGGTAAATGTTCAACTTGGAATGTGGGATCAGCTTAGATCATCTCAAAGGATCCTCCCACGACAGACATGTAGTAATTTTTTTTCAGAATATGATTTGTTAAAATGTAAACTTATCTATGTGTATATGTATTTTGGGTGCTTAATTGTGGTAAAATAAGTATAATCTACAATTTTAGCCATTTAAAAGTGTACAGTTCATGGCATTAAGCCCACTTATAGTGTCACACAATCATCACTACCACCCATCTCTTAAACTTTTTTCACCCTTTCCATCTGAGTTCAGGCTGCTATAACAGAATACTACAGACTACATGGCCTAAAAAGCAAACATTGTTTCTCACAGTTCTGAAGCTGGGAAGTCCAAGATCACAGCATGTACAGATAACGATGTCTGGTTAAGGGCCCTCTTCTTAGCTCATGGACAGCTGTTGTAGGTTCCCAAGGCTGTATCTTCTGGCCTTTTTATCTTCTCATAAGGACACTAATCTCGTTGTGGAGGCCCCACCCTCATGACATCATATAAACTTAATTACCTCCCAAAGGCTCCACCTCTTCATAACAGCCTCCTGGTCATTAGACTGTTAAAATATGAATTTGTGAGGGCATAAACATGCAGCCCAAGAACAATCCCACAGTGAAACTTTTGTACCCACTAAATAAAAATTCCCTATTCTGCCCTCCCTCCAGCCCCTGGTAGCTACTATGCTATTTGCTGTTTTAATGAATTTTACTATTTCAGATATCTCAGACAAGTCAAATCATATAATGTTTGCCATTTTGTATCTGGTTTACTACACTTAACATATGTCTTCAAGGTTCATCCATGCTGTAGCATGTGTCAGAATTTTATTACTTTTAAAGACTGAATAATATTCCATTTTATGCATATACCACCTTTAAAACCACCCATGTGTTGATGAATAGAGGTGTTTGCATCTTTTGAACATTGTGATTAATGTTTCTGTCACTGTTGATGTACAAATCAACAGTCTTTTCAAGTCTCCACTTTCAGTTCTTTTGGCTATATCCCAGAAGTGAAATTGCTGGATCATAGTCTACATTTAATTTTTTTAGGAATTACTATGCTATTTTCCACAGTTACATTCCCAACAACAATGCTCCAGGGGTTTTGATTTCTCCACATGCCCCCAACACTTGTTTTCCATTTTGCGTGTGTGTATATATGATAGCCACTGTAATGGGTGTAAAGTGGTATCTTATTGTGGGTTTAATTTGCACTTCCCTAATTTTTAGTGATGTTGATGTTGAGCATGTTTTCCTGTGCTTATTATCTATTTGCATATCTTTGGAGAAATGTCTCTTCAGGTCCTTTGTCCATTTTTTATTTTGTTGTCATTGTTGAGTTTTAGGAGTTCTTTTCTTATAATACCAGTTACTGTATTTACTATTTATTCTGTTGATAGAACCTTTGATACCCAAAAGCTTTTTTAATGAAAAAAAAATGAAGCCAAATTTATTTTTTCTTTTGTCCCTTGTGTTTTGGGTTTATTTTCCAAGAAATCATTGCCAAACCCAGTATCATGAAGGTTTTCACCTATGTTTTCTTCTAAGAGTCTTACAGTTTAGCTCTTAACATTTAGGTATTTGATCCATTTTGAGTTGATTTTTATATATCGTATAGGTCCAATTTAATTCTTTTACATGTAGATATTCAGTTTTCCCAGTATCATTTGCTGTAAGGCCGTCCTTTCCTCATTGAACAGTTTTGGCACCATTGTCAAAATCATTTGACCATATATGTAAAGGCTTATTTCTGGGCTCTCTATTCTATTTTATTGGCATATATGTCTGTCTTTATATAAGAACCACTGCATCTTCATTACTGTAGTTTTGAAATAAAGAAGTGTGAGACCCTCAATTTTGTTTTCCTCTTTTAAGATTGCCTTGGCTATTTGGAGTTCCTTGAGATTCCATGTGAATTTTGGAATAAATTTTTCTGTATCTAAAAATATATACATACTATTAGTATTTGAGTAGGAATTGCCTTAAACCTATAGGTTGAGTTGGGTAGCATTAAAATCTTAACAATATTAAGGCTTCCAATCCATGAACATGGGATACCTTTACTTTTCATTTATTTGTGTCTCCCTTATTTTATTTCAGCAATATTTTGTAGTTTTCAGTGTACATGTCATTCTCTTTTACCTACTTGGTTAAACCAACTCCTAAGCATTTTCTTCTTTTTGATGTTATTGCATAGTAATTGTTTTCTTAATTTTTTTTTTTTTTGCTTGTTCATTGCTGGTGTGTAGAAATATGATTTTTGCACATTAATTTTGCATCTTGCAATTATGCTGAATATGTTTATTGGTTTTAGCAGTTGTGGGTGTGATCTTCAGGATTTTGTACATATAAAATTATGTCCTCTGTAAATATAAATAATTATATTTCTTCTTTTCTAATTTTAGAGCTTTTATTTCTTTTTCTTGCTTAAGTGTTCTGACTAGGGCTATCAGTTTTATGTTGAATAGAAGTGGTGAAACCAGATATTGTTTTCTTTTTGCTGATCTTAAAGGGAAAGCTTCCTGTTTTTCATCATTGAGAAAATGTTAGAGGATACTTTTCATCATTTCTCTAATGTTAGAGATGAATTTTTTTTAAAAGAAATGCAAATCTCCCAGTCTCTGAGTTTCCCAAATAATTGCATAAGGTCACAGTCCCTGTGAAGTTAAAGGGGCTGGAACAAGCTCCTAATTTAATGCAAATCCTAGCCCTGCCTTATTGTGTGGTAGTTCTGGTTCATTTGAGCTCTCTTGGTGACATAATTTGTCCTCATCTCCAACTAAGTCTCTAATCCCTGCAATTTCCATGGTGCTAGTAATTGTGGAAAAAAAAAAAAGGACCAAAGCACAGAAGTTTTGCATTCTTTGTCTGAGCTTATACTTAATAATGTTTATTAAATTTATTTTGCTGTTACTAAGGAGATTCAACTAATTCTGTGTAGTTCCAGAGGGCAAAACAAGAACCACTTGATAGAACCTACAAGGAAGCAACTTTGAATTCAAAGGGAAGAAGCACTTTTTGACAGTCAGAGCTGGTCAGCACCAAGTGAGCTGGCCCAGGAGGTGGAAGTGAAGCTGGCAGAGTCCAGACCCAGTGTGGTCACTGTCAAGGCTTTGGTTCATACTTGGGTTCACTTTCTGACCTTCCACTTCCTGGGGGTTTAGGCAAATAAGTTCGCTTCTTTAAGCCTTGTCCACTACCTCCCCTCAGGTAAGATGGTGACAGCTGTGCTGGCACAGAGAAATGCTCAATGAGGGGTTACACCGTTATTTTGTTGTTTAGAGGCAAGGGTTAGACTTGCCCAGTCTCCCAGGGAGGAATTTGCTCCCAGATACTTCCTCATCCCACCCAGAGACATTTGAGATGGAGTGGGACAAGCTTTTGGACCTGGCTTAGCTCTCTCTTGGGAGCCTGTCTGCTCTGGGAGTTCACACTTACCCTGCTTTTTCACCACCAGAGATTTTATGATAACAGTTCCCCACACTCCAATTATGGGGAAACCTGGGTGGAGTCACCCTTATGGTGGGTTCCTCCCTGTCTGGTCCTGAGGTCCACAGGGAGTTCCACATGATTGCAGGGGTGAGCCCCATTCTCCAGCACCAGCTTTATCAGTGGTAAGGGGAAAGATTCATTCCCATCTAACATACCCTGTTTCCTCTTGGTCAGTTCAGAAATAGGATAGGGAAATTTCTTTAAATGAACTCCCAAAATATTATCATAAGGACCATGATAATTATTAGGAAACCAATAACAAAGCATCCTTGCATCTGGTCTCAATTTCCAGAGCAGAAAGTACCATGACTTCTTTTTCACCACTGTAACTCCAGCCCCTAACACCATGCCTGGAAAATGAACATTATGGAATAAATTAATTTTTTTACCAAGCAGTACATGCCACAGTGGGGTTATGTGTAAAGGGCTGAAGGGGCCCAGTGGTAGCAAGGAGGTTGGACGTTGGGGGCTTTAAGGTAGTTACTAACATGGTTGATGAAGAGACTAAGTTGAAGGGAGCAAAATTTGGGGCAGGAGATTAACAGGGAGGCTTCTCTAGGAACTCAGAGAAGTGATGAGACTTGACTTCACTAGGCAACTTCACTATTGTATCCCAGAGAGATGTGGTTCTACTTACTTTGTGGAGGGGTAATCTCACAGGCTCCTTCAATGCATCAGTCAGGATATGTGAGGCTCTGCTGTAGTAACAATCCCCACATCTTAATGGCTTCACACGACACAAGACTATTTCTTGCTTTAGGCTGCATGTCCACCAAGGGTCAGCTGTGGCTCTGCCCCAGGTGTTCTTCCCCCAGGATGCCAGGCTCATGAACTCACCACCAGGGAAAGTCGCTTGTCCCTGTAGCAGAGGAAAAGACAACTCCGGGGGCTTGGTGTGGTGATGGAGTGTGTCAGGTCAGCATCAAATGCTCTGGCCAGAATTGAAACAAGTCATCTCTACTCCATGAATCCACCATAGCTAGTTACCTAACAAAGCCCAGCCAACCTGAGGCCCAGGAAGTCAGTCCTATCACATGTTAAGAAAGGACAAGTCCTGAGATACTAGGTGAGCAAAACCAATGACTCCTGTACCAACTATGCTTGTCTGGGTGATGCAGTGGATGACAGTACCTTTGAGTGGGGACCCTACAGGAGAGCACATTCAAAGGGAAATATGAAAAACCAATAAGGTGTTTCTACCTCCAGCCTGAAAGCATGAAGAGCTCTATAGACCTAATCTCCCACAAAACTATTAGAAAAAACCTAAAACACTTAAAGTCTCTAGGAATGGCCATATAGCAAATGAAGAAATATTCAATGAAGAAAATCCACTGAAATGGATGTGAACTATTAGAGTTTGTGATATTTAAACCAAGGTCCCTATTTTTCCCACCTCTTCCCAGCTCCACAAGATGAACATCTCATTCAAATTGATACAGCCAAGAACCACAAGGCTCCCTCTGCCTGCAGCCCCCCCCCCAATTGGAGGCTTATCTTCCCAGGAGGGGCAGGATGTCAGTATTGCTCATTCTGCCCTCAGCTACCAGTTGGGAAGGCTGAGTCCCAGGCATGTGTAGCTGAGTGCTGAAAGTTCCCCTCTTCTCCCCAGCCCCACTCAGGGACCAAGGCTCTACCTGGGTGTAGCTTCACTGAGAATGGTGGGCTCTAATTGTCCTTGCTTCAGATCATGGTTTAGGGGCCGGCCCCAGACTGACTGAGAGAGACAAGCTCAAAACATACCCCTGCTATTGTTCCATCCACTAAACACTCAGATCCTAAAGGCAGATGCCATTGAGAGAGATGTGTGGCTTTTCCCCCGTCAGAGGTGAGGTTGTGCTCAGGGAGAGAAACTGGGCACGGAACAGAGGGCACCAAATCCATCCCCCAAGAAACTGACTTCATTTGCAACAGGGTATGGAGAAGTTCAAGTCTATGATAGATTTTATAGTAAACGGTAATTGAGAAGAGATTGATACATTGACTGGCAATATAGGTTAAACTGGAGGCCAGCTATTTTGCCAGAGAGAACTAGGGGAAGAAACAGGTGGGAAGAGCCCTCCCAAGGGCAGAACACATCTCAGACTGATCTCTGGAACTATCCCTTCAAAGAAGCCCAAATTTCATTGGATTTGTCAGTGAAGCAATTTATGCTCTAGTCTAGAGTATTGTTGAAAAGACAGAGCAATCAGCTTACAATTAGTAGGGCTTAACAACTGGGTATAAGCAGGAAAAGAGACAGTTGAAGAGAGCCTTGCAGAAACCGTTGGAAAGCAGTGTGGCAGTTCCTCAAAGTATTAAGCATAGAGTTATTGTAAGACCCACCAATTCTACTCCTTGTTATGTGCCCAAGATAAATGAAAACATATTTCCACACAAAAACCTGTCCACAAATTTTATAACAGCATTACTCATAGCCAAAAAGTGGATATGATCCAAATGTCCATTAACTGATTAGTGGGTAAACAAAATGTTTATTCCTAGAACACAATATTATTTGATCATTAGAGGAATGAAATATTAATACATGTTACGACATGAATGAACTTAGAAAACATTATGCTAAGTGAAGGAAGCTAGTCATAAAAACCCACATATTATATGATTCCATTATATGAAATGTCCAGAAGATGAAAATCTATACAGACAGAAAGTAGATTAGTGGTTGCATAGAGGAGATACGGGAATAGGCGTTTGACATCTAAAAGGTACGGAATTTCTTTATGAGGTGATGAAAATATTCTAAAATTGATAGTTATAATGGTTGCACATATCTGTGATATACTAAATACCATTGAATTGTATACTTTAAATGGGTGGTTTTTATGGTGTGTGAATTATACCTCAATAAAGCTATTATATAGGATAAAAAATAATAGCAAGAATAGCTGCCTTTCAGACAGGACCTCTGGAACAGCAGAGTAAGGATCTTTAAAAATTATTCTCTATAAAGGAAAAAGAACAATAGTAAAATTGTCAAAATTAACTTTTTCATAAACTCTGAAAATTAACCAAAGATGTACAACAATCCAAGGAACATCCATTGAAGAACAACTGCTGAATCTCAATAAGAGTAGAGAGTTCCGTGTTAGTTTAACTTCTCTAGTCTGCTCCTTCTTTGTCATAGTTCTGAAAATGACAGCCTAGAAACCATTGAGAGCCAGCAGCACAGAGATCATCTCAGAGGGCAGCCCAGTATGGGTGCTCCTCCCAAAGATCCAGAGAACTGCCACCTTTTTACTGTTGGGCAGCTCACTGGACAATCCCTCTCCACAAGGCTTATCATGACTTGACAGTTTCAGAGCTCACACACTAGGGAAAGCCCTGTCCTTAGAGTATTTATTAAAAACAAAATGCTGGGGCAGCACCTGTGGCTCAGTGGTTAGGGCACTGGCCCCATATACCGAGGGTGACAGGTTCAAACCTGGCCCCGGCCAAACTGCAACAAAAAAATAGCTGGGCGTTGTGGCGGGCACCTGTAGTCCCAGCTACTCGGGAGGCTGAGGCAAGAGAATCACCTAAGTCTGGAGTTGGAGGTTGCTGTGAGCTATGTGATGCCATGGCACTCTACTGAGGGTGATAAAGTGAGACTCTGTCTCTACAAAATAATAATAATAATAATAATAATAAAAACAAAAAACAGAAATTGTTTGACATTGCTGCTCAACATAGTGATGCCAGTTAAAGCAAACAATATTTTGGCCAAAAGACTTAAAAGGAGGATCTGGAAAGTTAAATATCCATAGACGGGGGCTTTGAAAAGTTTCAATATATTCCAAGGTTTCTGGAAAGCCTTGCATATGTATAGAGCTAAGCCTATACCCAGGAAAGGCTTGCGAAAGTTCTAATCTCTCCTCTCTAAGCTCTCCTTTGGCTGACCTTGAGGCCCTGTCTAAGCAGGAAGTACAAGCCTAAGGCAGAATTTTAAATGACTAGAGTGTTGAAGGTTTGTCCCCAGATCATATTCTTTGGCCAAGAGTGAGAGACTTATCTGTTCAAGATACTTGGGGAAGTATCTGTCTAATCATAGAGCACTAAGTTATCTGAGTGGAGACTTCAGTGGTCTCACATAACAGGAAATTACTTTGATGAATGAACTTGGAAAGTCAGCGAGCAAAGAAGGAACAGCAGGACCAACAACAACAGTGAACTCCAAGGAAGGTATCAAGAATCTGATTTTCTGTATAGCCTTATTATATTATTTAATGTATAGTTTTCAATAAAACACTTACAAGACATAGAAAAAAACAGAAGAATATGACCCATACACAGGTGAAAAAAACAGTCAATAAAAACTGTGCTTGAGAATGCCCAGAGTTTAGACTTACTAGAAAAAATATTTTTAAATAACTATTACAAATATATTTGAATAATAAAAGGAAACAATATCCAAAGGATTAGAGGATTGTACACAAATAATATCTTACCAAATAGTGAGATAGAAATTACTTTTACTTTTTAAAAAATAACTGTACATATATATAACAAGAAATTACATTTTAAAAGAATCAAATAGAAATCCTGAATCTGAAAGCTACAATAACTAAAATGACAATTTCAGTAGTGGCTTAAGACATGTAAATGGGCAGAAGAAAGAAACAAGTAAACTTGAAGATAACTCAATAGGGATTACTCATTCTGAGGAATAGGTAGGAAAAAGAATGAAGAAAAATAACAGAACCTTGGAGACTTATATGGAAGTGCAAGCAAACCAACATAAACATAATGGGACTTTCAGAATGAAAGGGAGGAGAGAAAGAGCAGAAATAATTCTTGAGGAAATAATGGCTGAAAACTTCCAAAATTTGATGAAAAACATTAACCTACACATTCGCAAAGCTCAATAAGCTATAAGTAGGATAAACTCAAAGAAATGCACATTAGACACATATAGTCTGTCAAAGAGTCAAAGACAGAAGAGTACCTTGAAAGCAAGAAGAGAAAAATGACTCATTACATGCAAGAAATTCTCAACAAGATTATTAGCTCACTTCTCATCAGAAGCCATGAGATTTAGAAGATAGTGGGATAACATATTCACAGTGCTCAATGAAAAAAAATGCCAACCAAGAATTCTATATGTAGTAAAACTATCTTTCAAAATTGAAAGATAAAGGCTGGGTATGGTGGAATGCACCTGTAGTCCCAGCTACTCAGAAAGCTGAAGCGGGGGGGCACTTGAGCCCAAGTTCAAGACCAGTCTGGACAACATAGCAAGATCCCATCTCTCTAGAAAAAAGAAGGAAAAAAACTGAAGGAGAAATTAAGATAATTCCAGATAAGCAAAAACTGAGAGAATCTGTCACAAGCAGCGCTATCCTACAAGGAATACCAATGCTTCAGACTGAAATGAAAGGACTTTGAATGGTAACTTGAATCCACAGGAAAAAACTAAGAGCACTGGTAAAAGTATCTACACAGGTACATATAAAAGACAGTGTAAATGTATTTTAGGTAACTCTTTTCTTCTCATGTCTAATTTTAAAGACAACTGAAGTAATTACAAACCTGTGTTGATGGGGTTATAATGTAGAGCAATAATTTGTATGATGGTAATAGCACAAAGGAAGGGAGAGGTAATGAAGCTTTACTGGAGCAAAGGTTTTATAGACTATGGAAATTAAATTGGTATTAATCTGAACTAGATTGCTTTAAACTAATAACTTCATTGTAATCTCCACGGCAACAACTAAGAAAAAAATTTTAATATATAGTAAAAGAAATAACAAGAAAATTAAAATGGCACCAACAGCAGAGCTGGGGTTGGGTCTTGGGTCTGGGTGACTTGGAGTTTCCTACGTGGTACCAGGCAGTACCCACAGCTGCCACCACCTTCATGCTCCCATGAATTCTGTAGGATGGGCAGTGTGGGGACCAGGATTCCTGGTATATATAAAGTAAAGCTGAGACAAGGGAATGTGGATGATGCATCCATGGCACTGTGGCTTGTTTTTGGCAGGGCTTGCTCTAGAACCCAGGGCTCTAACTGTGAAGTCTCAAAACTTATGAAATAAATTCATAACTGCTTTCATTGCACACTTAGTCCCATGTGTCTATTCAACATGCTACTCCGTGGACCCCAGTGATTTTTGTTCTGTGGATATCAGATAGGACTGAAGAATCTTTAATTCATATAGACACCCCCTTTACCCCTGGGGTAAAGGTTCCTCTTCTCAAGTGACTCTGATAAAGTGCTGTCTGCAGACTACATAGGGAGAAATACTGGTTTTAGAATATTCTAGGCCCTGTTTTGGGTACTTTGCATTCATTTTGGCACAGCTATTCAGAGAACAGATTCTGGATCCAGCCCACCTGTTTGCAGTCCAGACTTCAGCACTAACTAATTCAGTTTAAAGCATTCAGAATAGTGCCTGGCACCAAGTCACAAATTTTATAATATTAGCTCTGTTTGTTTTTATGTTGTTATTTAATGACCGAAACAGTCCTAAAATACAGATATCCTCAACCTCATTCCACAGGTGTGGAAATATGGGCACAGAGAGGTAAGGTAACTTGTTTAATGACACACAGCTTGTAAGTCACAGAGCTAGGGCTCTAACTGTTCCATGAGACTCCAGTGCCAGTGCTCCTAACCACTGGGATGCCCTGTCCCAACAGCACACACTCCAGACCCTTCCCTTTGTACCTGCACCCAGGGACTGGGTCAGGAAAGGCCACCCCAGGTGCTGGGCCCAGGCTCCTGCCCCTTTAAGATGGAGGAGGAGCTCCTAAGAGGTGAGAGGAGGGGCTGGTGGTGTACATTTGGCCTCTTCATGCCCTCCTGAACCCATCTTAAATCATCCTTAGGGCTCAGTAGCTCACCAGGAAATAGATGTCCTTCCCAGGGGATTTGAGGATCAATTTGGTGATTACCCCCAAGGGAGAGCCAACTGGCACCTGGATGTTGGATGCTTAGGTAAGAAGGGGATAGTTTATTCTCAGGCCTGTGTTTTAATCCCAGCTTCATCCCCTCCTGACCCTGAGTTTGAGTCCTTGGGCAGAGCAAAGCTTTCTCATCTGTTAAGTGAGTATAAAAGCAGAGCCCACCTCAAAGGGCTGTCACGGCAGGAGAGCACACCAAGGGTACAGCACGATGGCTGTACAGAAAAGCCAGCAGCTCCAATGTTATCATTCTGATACGCAAGCACAAGCATATGGCCTTTTCCTTGGCATGATTTCTCCCTGGTCTTTGCACTGAAAACTTATCTGGATCTAAGAGTCACCCTGAATTCACCCTGCCCCAGAAGTCCCTTTTCTGGAGTTGTGCTAAGCTTCAAGGGCAGATATAGAAGACGCTGAGGCCAACTATCAGCCAAGTCCTCAGAGGCTCCTTGGAACCGTCTGGAGCTCTTGGGCCCATCTGAGCTTGGCTCACTTCTGGGCTGGGGCCCATGCACCTGCTCGGATGCAGCCAGGCCTGAGTGCAGTTTCCCCTGCCAAGGTGCAATCTCAGAGTAGACTGAGAACTTCTGCCAGACAGCAGCCTTTCCCAGCAGGGGTAGGGAACAGGGTGGGTAGAACTGAGTCAGCCTGGAACTGGAAATGCTGACGTCTGCCATGAAATTCTGTGTGGCCCTGGGCAAGTTCCTTCTCTGCTCCAGCCCTGGATCTGTCACCTGGGGTGATGCCATCTGTTCGAAGTGTTGCTAAGAATGTGGTAGAAGAGGAGAGTGGGACAAGGGGTATACCCACAGTTCATTTGTAACAAGGATGAGCATTTATTAAGCACCAGGCTCAATGCTTTCCAGCCATTGTCTTATACCATTCCTGCCACACTCCTTGGAGTGGACATTACCATGTCCCCCAGTAACAGATGTGGCAGTGGGCGCAGAGAGTTTGAGCATTTCAGCCAAGTTCACACAGCTGGTCAGAGGAGGAGCTAGCCTTGAACCCAGGGCAATGGAATCCCATCCAAGACCCTACCCCTGAACTTCTGACTCAACAGCAAGACCTGTGCCCCTCTGCACTGCCTGGGCACCCCTAACCCTTACAGCCCTCCACCTTCTTCTCTCATTGCTCCAAACTGGCAGGGAAGAGCCCAGCTGGGGGCAGGGCTTATAGCACAGGGCTGGTGTAGCTGTGTGGCCTGCATCACATAGAGCTAGACCCAGGGCAGCTCAAACACAATGACTTAGAGTCACTGAGCCTCCAAATGACGCAGCTCAAGGGATTAAAAGTGACACATTAGAAGCGGAAAGGTTTAGGACCACCGGGCTTGGAAAGCCCTTCTGATGCCATCTCTCTGACCCTTCCCAGTCAGTGATGGGAACACAGATCTCCTGCTCTTAGGTAAAGAGAGTGGCTGGGGCTTTCCAGGTAAAAAGCATTCAGTGTTCCAGAGCTGGTCACCCTCCAGGGAGCTGAAGGTGGCTCTGACAATCCAAGGAAGCACATGTGGACTCTTCATCTAGCAGCACTTCCTAAGGAAGGTCATCGACCCCAGCACTGGTCACTGTCACATGCAGTGAGTGAATATGGGCAGGGACCTGCTTCCTTCCTCCTGCCAGGCTGGCGCCCCAGGGACCTCCACAACTTCCTTCATGGATTGTTGTCCTAAAAATGAAAAAAAAGTCTCTATTATGGGATGGAAGGGAAGTGGAAGGGCAGCAGGGGTCAGGTGGGTCTAACCCAGACTCTGTCACTTTGTCATTTATTGGTGGAATGAACTTATGACCTCCCAAGTAATACTTTTCATCTCTCAGCCTCGGTTTTCTTAGCTGTCAAATGCAAACAACAGTCCTGACCTATAGGCTGATCTCGTTTGTGACCCTTGGGTCCTTGTGGCTGTTCAGAGGTCCATGCTTTGCCCCTTGTGGATGGGCTGCCCACTGATCTTCCAGGCAGTGCCCAAATCAAGGCTGAGTTGGCTCTGTCTCTGCACTGTCTTTGGCCCAGCACCAGGGACCAGTCTGCTGCTCTTGGTTTCATAACCACTGTGATCTCTGAGCCTGCTGAGCTCCCGGCAGGGATCTCTGAGCTGGTTGAGTCCCAGCAGGGGTTTCACACTCAGCAAGGTGGTCCCTTCCTTCTCCCTGACCTTGTGAGGTCCAGGCCACCATCAATACTGTTTTACAGTGAGGATTTCAGACCAGGAGGGAGTGAGTTGCCCAAGTAAATGCTCCAGCTGATTTCAGATGTGATAAGGGTCAGTGACCAGAACAAAACAGGCTGGATGTCATGGAGTGGTAGCCAAGGGAAGGAGGCAGCTTCAGCTGGGGGTCAGGCAGGGCTTCGTGAGAAGGGACACTGGGGCAGAGTCTGGAGTATGAACAAGGAGCTGGCCCAGGAAGACCTGGGGAGAGTGAAAAGGGTGATGGGGAGCCAAGACTCCACAGAACCTGGAAATCTCAGGAAGGAAGGTGAGATGCCTGAGTCTTAGATCCAGGCTCTGCCCCTAGTTGCTGAGCGACCTTGGATAAGTTGTTTCTTTGGTTAATTTTTCTATCTGCAAAATATGCTGTGACACGTCTGCTAGTCTTGCCTTACTGAAGGCCACGGTGCAGGAGCACATTGGGATGGCCAAGGACCCTCATGCAGAGGAGGCCCTTGGGAGAAGGTGCCTGGGAGGGGGTGAAGGGGCAGAATAAGTTCACTGGGGCTGATCAGGGCCTCCTCACTTCAGGCTCTCTGCTCCCCTCCTCCTCCTCCCACCCGTTTAAATCTCTGCACCCAGCCAGTCCTGCTCCACAGGCAGACGTCCCAAAGGTCTGGCCAGGTGTCCTTTGGGCTGATGGTAGAAGGAAGAGAGGGAGGGGCCTGTCAGTGGAAGATACCAGAGAAAATGACAAAGGAAATGCGTGGTATGTCCAGGTTTTGAAAACCAACCTTCTATTCCACATCCAGGCTGGGACCCTTCTGTTGAGTCCTGGCTCTTTGCCCCCCTTCCCCTGAAGCTTCTGCTTCACCCCTGTGCCTGGGCCAGAGCGAAACAGACTCCTGGAGTCTGGCCAGCCCTGAGCTGCTGTCCAGGAAGGGCCAGGTGCCCAGGCAGCAGGAAGGAGCCCAGAAAGGGGCCAGAAGCCAGTGGGAAAGACAGTGGTGTGTGGAGTTGGGGAGAGAGAGAGGCAGAGACGGAAAGAGAGATGCACATGGAGACAACCAGAACCATACACCCTTACATTCACACATGGAGTCAGAGGCAGAGGGAAACAGAAAGCCCAGGCAGAGGACAGCAGGGACAGTAACCAGGGCACTGAGTTAGAACCTGGGGTATAAAGAGCATGAGTCACACGGATTGGGGTGGGGGGGTGTTTAACAGAGAAAGGGGAAGGCCTGGCTGTGGCAGGGGCATCCAGAGAGACAGAGACCCCAAACCTGGAGGTGGAGGTGGGTAGGGCCAAGATCGTGAGCCTCGGAGCCCTCATCTGTAAAACGGGGTGATGTCAGTGCCTGCCGCAGCGTGTATTAGAATAGGCCCGGCTTATGAGAGAGTAACAAACTACCCTCAAATCTCAGTAATTTAACACCTGAAGTTTACTTTCTCCTCTGATAAACTTCACCATATGGCAGGTGACAGTCAGGGGCTGCTATCTTGGGTCACCCAACAATTCAGGCTACTTTGATCGTGTGTCTCAGCCAGCTCAACAAGCAGCCTCCACACTCTTCAACAACAGGGAAGAGAGAGCCGGGGGACCTGCAGGGTGGTTCTCTTCCTTGGCCAGAAGTGAACGTGTCCCTTTCCATTGGCTGGAACTGCCTCATGGCTACCTGCAAGGAAAGCTGGGAAGAATAGTTGTCATATACCCAGAAAGGAGAAGAGACCTGACATGGGTGAGCACAAGTCTTGTCTGCCACGGGACTTAGGTGGCCCAGGTTAGGAAGCTTTGATCAGAGCACTGGGTTCCAAACCCTTATTTGTAGGCCAGCCACATCAGTACAATGGAAAGAGTTTCTGAAAAATGAAACTAGGCTGAGGTCCTGGAGTGGTTTCTTCTGTAATCCAGGAATTTGTATTTTAAAACCATGTCTCACATGTGAGTGTGCAGACAGATTTGGCAACCTCTAGAGTGGAGGAGGGGGGGCAGTCCTCAGATCACAGGGCTTGAGATGCCTCAGAGCTCCTTCCAAGACCAAAAACTCAGAAAGGTCCCTGCAGCTAAGGTGCCCTGGCCCTCTCTTCCTCCTCCATGCTGCCAGGTTGAGTTCCCCTACCATCATGGTGGAGGCCAGCCTGTAGTTCAAATTCTAGACCCTGGGGCTGTGCACTGCACACTCATCCCAGATTTGGGGCCCATTTCACCAGTGGGACAACTGAGGCACAGAATGTTCTTGTAGCTGGGGATGTACCACTATCTCTGGCATTGCAGACTCCCCTGCCTCTGAGTAAGAAAAAGGCAAGTGTCCCACCCAATGCCTCAAACCACATCCCCAGGAGGTGGGATTGCCTGGCATTTTCCAGAGTTATGAAACATTTAGACGCTAGGAGCAGAGGTCAAAAGTGTGCTAAACATCCCCATTATGGCCAATTCACTCTTTGCTGCTGTTGTTTAATTCTGCTGGGAAAACAAGATTAGAAACACAGTGCTGATTTAATTTGCAAGAATGAATAAAGATAAAACAAATAAGAGAGTAACTGAGGGTAATGAAGCTCCCGGAGCATATAATTCACATTCCCTGAAACTGCCTTTCATCGTGACTGCCTCTTCGTGTTTGGAGGTGATTAAGCCAAAACAATTGCAGTTTATTATCTTTTTCTGTTGCTGGAATGAGACTGACTTCTCCTGCCGGACAGTAGATGTGCTTTGGAGCCGGCTTGTACTGGTTCATAAGAACAATTAAGAACCAAACATTAACAGGAATTTTGTGAACCAATGTTAAACCACTGCAGCTTGAAATTGGCCATGGCGGAAATATTTACACCACAGAAATTGGCAAATGAGAGATTTTCTTCCTTTTGTTTTTGTTTTTTGAGTCAGTTCTCCACTGTTAGGTGGTCTTTGTCAAAGGGCAAATCAGAAGAGGAAGGGACAGCCTGTGAGCACCTCCTATGCCTTTGGAGCTCCATCATTGAGGGAGGAGATGTGAAGGGTGCATTCATCAGTGAGCATTTCAGTAACAGCACCCCTTGACTTGAGATGGGTCTCCTAGCCAGGGGTTATGAGTTTACTGAAAACAGGTCTCTCACTAAGCCCAGTACTACATTGGATCCAGAATACCTGGGGACTAGGACCAGCTGTGTGCAGGGAAAGGCATCACTGGTGTACAAGGACACATCCTCAGCCTTTCATGAGTGCTCACAGGGGGTGTGTGTTCATCAGTGCACATGTGGACGGTGTCCATCAGTGCACAAGGGGATGCGTGCTCATCAGTGCACACGGGGATGGGTGTTCATCAGTGCACATGGGTTGTGTATTCATCAGTGCTCTTAGGGGTGTGTACCCATCAGAGCACATGGGGACGGGTGTCCATCAGTGCACAAGGGGATGCATGCTCATCAGTGCACATGGGACGTGTATTCATCAATGCTCACAGGGCTGTGTGTTCATCAGTGCACATGGGACATGTATTCATCAGTGCTCTTAGGGGTGTGTGTCTATCAGTGCACATGGGACATGTATTCATCAGTGCTCTTAGGGGTGTGTGTCTATCAGTGCACATGGGGATGTGTGTTCATCAGTGCCCACAGGGGCTTGTGTCCATCAGTGTCCACGGGGATACATGTTTATCAGTGCACACAGGGACGCATGTGGTTGTAGTACCAGGGTGGGGGGATTGTCTTTGGCCTCTGAATGTCTGGTTAGACAGGAACCCCCACTGGTTCATCAACATATGTGATGTGATTAGGTGCACTCAAGGTACTAAAATCTTCATTAGTTTCCTATACTGCCTTCCCAAGATACCACTATAAATTTAATGGCTTAAAGCAACACTAATTTATCATCTTAAAAGTTCTAGAGATGGGTTGGTGCAGCTCCATGCCTTCAGGAGGCTCTGGGAGAACTTGCCTTTCTCCTCCTATTTTTCATTTGTTGCCTTTTCCATCTTCCAGAAGCTGCCCACATTCCTTGACTCATGGGCCCACATCATTTGGTTTCTGATTCTGCTACCATATCTCCTTCTCTGACTCTCCCACCTCCCTCTTTCCCTTATAAGAACCCTTGTGATTCCGTGAAGCCCTACTGAAAAATCCAGGATAATCCTCCCATCTCGAGATCCTTAATTTAATCACACCTGCAAAATCCCTTTTGATATGTGAGGTTCTGAATTGGCTCTCAAACCAGTACAAACCAGCTCCAATGCACACCTACTGTCCAGCAAGAGAAGTCACCCTCACTCTAGCAACAGAAAAAATAATAAACTAAAATTGTTTGGGCTTAAACACCTCATATACAGGTTCCAAAGATTAGGACGTGGACAGTATTCCTCCACCTCAAAATATTCACATCCATCTCAAATGGAAACTTCACTCACCCATCCTAACACCCCCAAAGTGGCAATCCATTACAGCATCAACTGAAACCTCATCATCTAGCAAGTCCCAAATCTCATCCTCTAAATCAGCTAAAACAGGTATCTGGTAAGATTCTTGTATGATCCATCCTGGGGAAAAATTCCTCTCTATCCCTAAACCTGTGAAACTAGGTTTCCACACATCAATGCCATCATCTGTGGAATAGAAATATTGATGTTTCCCTCCCTGTATCTGTTAGGCGGTGCTGAACCAGAGGAACAAACTAGTAGGAGATTGGACAGAGAGAGAAAGAGACACAGAGAGAATGAGATAGACAGAGAGATAGACACAGAGAGAGATGTCTCCTTGCCCTTATTAGTCCTTGGGGAGCATGTTCAAGGGCAGACATGGCAAGTGGGCCCTGTGGGGCTGGTTCATGGACTTCAGGAAGAGCCACCATGGGAAGAGTGCCTCCCTCACAGAAAACCAGCTACTGCATCTTCTTCTGGAGCTCAGGAAATTGGGGCATCAGTCTCTGGCTGGAAGGAGGTGGAAGGAAGGTGTGGGGCCACACTCTAGGACTGGGGAGCATGGGCTTTTTGCAAAGCTGGAGACCAACTTTTCTGAGACCTACTTTGCTGGGACCAAAAGCAACTTACAGGACTTTAAAAGGATGCACTAGAAAAGGGGAATTGGCAAGCCCTGGCAACAGGAGGCTAGAGGTGGGGAAAGAGATGGAGGAAACTGGCTGTGGGAAGGGCCACTGAAACACAACCAAAGCAGGAGCACATGTGGGGTCCTAGTCGCATGGACTCAACGATCCCTTCTAGATGTATTGCCTGACCTCGTAGATCACAGATCAAGGGCTGGCCCTTAGGGTGAGGGCTCTCGGTTTAAATCGCTTTGTTGTAGAGTCCACAGTGAAGACTACTGGGTCTTTCTGCAGGGCCTGATGTTTGGGGCTGGACTAAGGGTTGGGCAGGTCAGGCCAGGAGAGGCTGTTCTCTGGGGAGTGAGAAGAAGGTACAATTGAGTCACCACCAAAGGCAGGAGGGGTGGAACTGGGATCCCATACATGAGATTAAGCTTAGGGGTTGCATGTGGCAGAAGCTTTAGAGAGGACCAGATAGGTCCCCACAGGGCTGAGGCCTCAGAGATTAAGAACATTAGTGGCAGGGACAAGTATGAGGTGCTCTCTGTGAGTGCGGAGGGGAGAACTGGCAGCTCTAAGGCACAGGAGCCCAGATCTCAGGCCTCGCTTGGTCTCTCATGGGCTCCCTGACCTCCCAGGTGCCAGGCAGGTAATGAACCACCTCATGGAGGGCTCAGGGACTCCAAGAAAACTGGGGCCAGGAGAGGCTGGAAATAACCCAGCGTTTTAGCCTCACAGTCAGAGATGTCAGTCAGGGGCAGGCTGGGGGTTTGAGTTGTCCAAGCTCACACAGTAGGTCAGGGACCCCCACCACAGATGAGAGACTCTCTTTGTCCTACTGTCTCTGTCCCCTGGCTAGGGCATCATGCCTCTGGACAACATTATAGTCAAGGTCCAGCTCTTAAGAGACTGCGTTTGGACCCTGCGGCTGGGTGTGCTATCTCCGGGAGACACCCGTCAAAGCTCATGCTGCCAGGAGGAGTGTGTCCCTGGCTCCCACCAGCCCAGTGGCAAGGACTCCCATCAGACCAGGCATTGACACTATAGTGACAATGAAAATGTCAGTGGGAGAGCCCTGCTGGACCTGGGGGGTACAGACAGCCAGGAAGGGAAAGGAGAGAACAGAGTATCTGGGGAATGCCATGCCCCAGGGGCCACTCTCTGCAGCAAAGGGCCCCTTGGTGTGGAGTGAGCAGAGGGGATCAGACCTTGCCTCATGCACAGGCTCTGTGGCCCCAGGCCAGTGACTTACTGCTCTAAGCTGGGCATAGGGATAAGAATGTCCCCTCCCCGGCTCAGCACCCACAACTCAGTGGGTAGGGCACTGGCCACATACACTGGGGCTGGCCGGTTTGAACCCAGCCTGGGCCAGCTAAACAACAACGGCAAGTACAAAAACAACGACAACAAAAAAACAGCTGGGCATTGTGGTGGGCACCTATAGTCCCAGCTACTTGGGAGGCTGAGGCAAGAGAACCACTTAAGCCCAAGAATTTGAGGTTGCTGTGAGCTGTGATGCCACAGCACTCTACCAAGGGCCATATAGTGAGACTCTGTCTCAAAAAAAAAAGAACATCCGCTCCAAAGGTTGAAGTGAGGAATAAGAATGACCTGAAACACAGACACACCTGGCCCCACACCTGACAGCCCCTCCCTGACCACTCCCAGACCACTCCCAAAAGGACACCTCTGTGATGGGGGGTGGGGGAGTTTCCATACCTGCTCACTTATCTGAGCCTTGCATCCTGCTCCACAGACTCCTAGCTGTGGGACCCTGCGCAAGACCCTTTCTTTTCCATGAGCCTCAGTTTTCCCATCTACAAAATGGAATCATACTATCACCTCCCCTCGAATCATGGTGAGGACACGGGGAGACAAACCTCCAAAAGTGCCCAGTGACTGGCTTGATCAAGAGCATCACCCTGAGCTGGGGGGTTTGGAGGGGCGTTTTAGACAGTGAGGCCTGGACCCACAAGAGGGATCGTTATCATTCCCACAATTATTCATTCCTGGAGTCCCTTCCAGAATCCTAGGGGTCCATGGCTGTCCCTCTTCTGCCCTTTGCCATCTCCTGTCTATCCACACAGCTTTGGGTGGGCGGGTCTGGTCCAAGCTTAATGTGCAGAAAAGGATTTTCTTGCTCATGACCTTGTGAGTCCTACTAAAATTGTTGTTTTCCTCTACCTGATAAATGACAGGAGTGCAGATGTGTCAGGGTCCCACTTTGCGCCTCTGTGAGCAATCCAGGCTGTGTCACCCTCTCCCACTCTCACCAGTGAGGGGCTCATCTGACAATTCGGAAAAAGGCAGCCAGCACTTTGAAGACACATTATGTAAAAAGCAGAATTTCCACACTGTGAGCCATTCCTTTTTTCCCCCTTCGTTTTCTTTCAAATGTCAGTATCTCTTATTCATTCTTCTGTCTCGTGGAAAATATCAAAAGAGTGATGATTCTAGGAAATTCACGAACTCTTGTAAAGTTGTGTCTCCTTAAAGATGTATTCATTTGTGGTGTGAAATATGGCTCTGTGTGTGTGTAAATGTAGGCAATTCCACAGGGCCATGGCAATGCAGGGTTGAATTGTTTTTCTGCAGAGCTGTCTGTAATTATCTGCTCTTAACTGGTGCTCACGGCTTCACTTTCAGACTGTGACATCTGGGAAATGATGTGAGTCTATCAGCCTTGCCTCCAGGTAAAGCAGCCAGGTCACCTGTACCCTTTCACCTGAATGGCTCCCTGGAGCCCAGGCCCATTTTCTGGGCCCTAATTCTGGTTCTGTCTCTGGACCTTTGTCTTTGGCCTTGGCATTGTGAGTCTTGCTCTCCCTCCTGGCTTGGTCCAGCCTCTTGGGTTCTTCCAACTGCAGAACTGGGTAGACATCCTGGTGAGTGGAGCAGGCTTGATATCATACTACCCTGGCCCTGCCCTGTCCATGCCTCCCGCCCTGGGACAAGGAAGCCATAGAAAAAAGAGATGATGTATTCACCTGGAGCCTGCCTGACACCTTCCACCCTTCTAGATCACTGCTCCATCCCTAGGACTAATACTACCCTCACCCACTTTGGTGAGGCCTTGGAATTTGCTCTACCCATTGGTGGAGCTTGTATGTGTTGGTGACAGAGCCTCTTCCTTAGTCAATGGGGCTATGTCCTCCTCCTGCCTGTCTCATCTGTTCCTCAAAAAATACCTCACAGGAACAGGGCCATCATCTTTCTCATTTGCAGGTGAGGGCTCCTATCCCAGGTCACATGGTCAGCTCCTCTGTCTTCTGAGTCCCCTGAAAGAAGGGCAGTGGCTGGTACAGGGTCACACACTAAGCTAGAGGAGAGTAAGGCTGTGTTTAAGGAGGGTTTGTTTTTCCCGGATTCCTGGATCCCTGCAGGCTTTGCACAGAATGATCATCACTGTTTGTGGAGGTTGATTTTAAGAGTCAATGCAACTAGATTAAGGTACACCCAGAGAGTTGGTAAAGCATTAATTATTTTCAATGCTTCAGTTGTCTCTGAGCCATGCCCCTTCTGCTGGAGGGGAGACCCAGGTGGTTTTGCTTTTGCTTAGAATGATTTGGCTGCCCCAGTTGTGTCTGCGAGGGTGTTTCTGGAGGAGAATGGCTGTGAGTCAGTGGACTCTGCGGGGAAGATCTGCTCTCAATGTGCATCAGCACTAGGCAATCAGTGGGGGACCCAGACAGAACAAAAAGGCAGAGGAAGGACAAATTCTTGCTCTCTCTTCTGGAGCCAGACGCCCTTCTTCTCCTGCCCATGGATGTCAGAATATCAAGTTCTCCAGCCTTTGGACTCTAGGACTTGACACCAGCATCCTCCTGGGCTCTTGGGCCTTTGTTCTCAGACTGAGAGTTGCACCACTGGCTTTCTTGGTTCTAAGGACTTGGGTCCTGGACTGACCCATGCTCCTGGCTTCCCTAGTTCTGCTGCTTACAGAAGGCCTATCCTGGGTCTGCTCTGCTTCCATGATAGAGCCAAGGGCCCTCATTAAGTCTCACACATACACCTGCTGATACATCTCCTATCAGTTATAAGTCCTGTCTTTCTGGAGAACCCTGACTAAAATACTACCCTAGAAATGCTCAAACCTGGCCAACCCCTCCCTGGGACATTGACACCTCCCCATTGAGCCCCTCGTGTCCCGGATTTTGCACAAATGAGGCCTCTTGAGACAGAGGCAGAAAGGTGACCCCCCACAGGGCACACATCAGTCAAGATGGACAAATCACATTTTCCTTGGCAAGAGAGAGAAGGTAGGGATTGGGAAGTTCACTTCTGCTATGGAGATGGGGCTGGATGGGTACAGAGACTGCTTAACAGGGGCTTGAGCAGGACAGACTCAACACCCTGGGGAGGGGACAGCAGGCTGTGGGAGCAGAGCTGGCAGCCAGTACAGCATGGGGCAATCAAGAGGGCTTTCTGGAAGAAGTGATGTTTTGGCTCGTATCAGTATGATGTGCAGGGGTAGCCAGGCCACAAGGAGAAGAAGAAGCTCCAGGCAGAACCACCATCCTGTGCAAAGGGAGAAAGCCAGGGCCCCTGAGAGTTGGCATCCACGAAAATCCCAGGAAAGGGTCAGTCCAAAGCTGTGAGCAGGCGGGACTGTTTCACCCAAGAGGGAGCCAAGGCTCAGAGAGGGTCATGGGTCTGCTCAAGTCACACAGTACTTGGCAATGGGATCTGGAAGCCACTGCTCTGGTCCACCTGTCTGACCTAGGGTCTCTCTCTCTCTCTGCATCCTGAGGCGCCCCTGGCTCTACCAAGCGGATCCTTTTTCCTCTTTTCCAGCGAGTCCCCTTTCACCTTACGCCCTGATGGCTGAGACCATGTCTCCACCTCCAGCCAAAGCAGCAATAATTATTGGACGTGATGTAAGCAATAAAACACTGGCGCTAAGCCATGCGGGCGCCGCAGAGCTGGGAGCAGCAGACTGGACTGCAGACATGCGTGTCCATCGCTGCCATTCCGGAAATGAGCCCACAGAGGGGCTGGCTCTGGGGTCTGCGGCCTGGTGGCCCTGGAGCGGATGTGCCCTGTCTCAGAGACATGGGCCCGAGCTCGTCTTTCCCTCCAGGAGCCTCAGCCCCGGAATAGCAGCAGCTCTGTGTTCCCACAAGGGAAGTGGCGCTGCCCCAGCACAGGCTCCAACCGGCAACTTCCCGGCCCGGACGCACACGCCCTGGCCAGCAGGGGGCGCTGTGGTCGCAGCCGTCCGGTCTCGCCCCCTTAGGGACCCAGCACCGTCTGCCCCTGGGGCAAACCTGCACCTCAGGGACTCTGCGTGGATGCGAACCTGTCTTCACAGACTCTAATTCTCCACGCCCTGGGACAGGCGCTACCCATCGTCTCAGCCTCTCTGGGCTGGGACAAAGAATTACTGGACGGAGACTCAGGTCCTGGCCCTGCGTTTCCCGGGGGTTGCTTCCCCTCGGGGATGGGGGGGGGACTCCCCTTCCCGTCTCCCCTTCCCATCTCTACAACATGGTCGCGGTCCTTGTCCCTGCCTCTAGACCTTGTTGAGGAGACGCAGACGTATAACGGATGCTCCGGGTCCCTGTGAACCCCCAGCGCTGTGCCGTCCCATGATTCTGCCATGCTATTGTCCTTGTCTCTGTCCCCGTCATCTCTGTGTGCTTCTCCGGAGCCTGGGAACCCATCCTCAGGGAGCCCGTCCTTGCTCTCATTATCGCCTTCTCCCCTCCGCCTCATGGGGCTTGAGTCCCCTCAACAAGGTTTAATCAAACTTTTCCAGCCTGAGACTCACTCCGTAGCTCACCTCATCAGAGCCAAGAGGGGAGATCTAGCTCAGTGGAGGCCAATGGGACGCTGAGATTCCCACACTGGACTCGGACCTGCTGTGCAACCTCTGACAGGTCCCTGTCTGCCTCTGTGCCGTGAAATTTTCTCATCAGTCAAGTGGAGCAGAACCACGCCTTTGGCCACCTCCTGGCATAGGGAGAAGTTTGTAAGGAACAAACGGAAGAAAAAAAGAAAAAGGGGAAGTGTGTGGCTCATTTGTGTCTAGTCATTAACACTGAATGTAACTGCGATGTGGTTCAAGTAAGGTTTACTGTTTTATTATCGATTTCCTGCTCATGTCCAATTTTCTTGTCTTTTCTCCCATTCTTTTCAATTAAATCTAGTTTTTAGAATTTCATTTTTATTCATCTATTGACATTTTAGCTATAGCTCATTGTATTAGTTTTTTAAATTATTCTTTGGGTTATTGATCTAAGAATTACAAAACCTATCTCTAACTTTTTTTTTTTTTTTTTTTTTGGAGACAGAGCCTCAAGCTATCCCCCTGGGTAGAGTACCATGGCATCACAGCTCATAGCAACCTCCAACTCCTGGGCTCAAGCGAGTCTCCTGTCTCAGCCTCCCAAGTAGCTGGGACTACAG
>CAUYQV010196690.1:0-34746 GCA_963574575.1 Galagoides demidoff | reverse complement strand
GTGGTCCCAGCTACTTGGGAGGCGGAGGCAGGAGACTCACTTGAGCCCAGGAGTTGGAGGTTGCTATGAGCTATGATGCCATGGCACTCTACCCAGGGGGATAGCTTGAGGCTCTGTCTCAAAAAAAAAAAAAAAAAAAAGCAATAAAAACAAAAAACCCGAAACAACAATGGCACCAAGAAGTGGAAGTGGTCCAGTCAAAGCAAAAAAGTAGACTGGTCAAGAACAAAGCTCAGAACAATATTTTTTTTTTTGTTTAAATTTTGAAACAGAGTTTCACTTTGTCACCCTCGGTAGAGTGCTATGGCATCATAGCTCACAGCAACCTTCAACTCCTGGGCTTAAGTGATTCTCTTGTCTTAGCCTTCCGAGTAGCTGGAACTACAGGCACCTGCCACAATGCCTGGCTATTTTTTGTTGCAGTTTGGCTGGGGCTGGGTTGAACCCACTACCCTTGGTATATGGGGCCATGCTGTACCCACTGAACCACAGGTGCTTCCCCATAGCAATAATTTTTGTGTGGTTTCTTTTTTTTTAAATGCTCAAGGCATTTTGCTATTGACTTTCTGGAGAAAGAGAGATAGTATCTGCTTATTATGAGAGTGTTTTGGGAAAGTTAGCTAAAGCTTTAACAGAAATGCCTGGGAAATCTTCACCAGAGAGTCCTTCTCCATCATAGTGCTTCTGCTCATTCCTGTCTTCAACTAAGGGCAATTTTGCAAGAATTTCAATTGCAGTCCTGATTTGGCTTATTTTGGCTTCTCTTTGCTTCCGAATCTTAAAAACATGTTTAAAGGAGACTCATTTTTCTTCAGTTAGTAATATAAACCGAATTCTTTAGGGATGGACTAAATAGCTGGCATTATCACTTATAAAATCTTGATGGGATTCATGTCGAGAAATAAAGTCTATGTTTTTTATTTTTATATTTTACTTCCATATTCCCAAAATCCCCCCCATACACCTTCTCACCCATTTCTAGCGTGGCTCCCAGCATTCCTTCCGTTATTCCTTTTCTTTTATCCAATAAATAATTATTAAATGATTGTTCTATATGTGCCAGGCTTTGGTCAAGTCCCCTGGGATGTATCAGTCCGCAAAACAGGAAAGAACAAGAAAAAAAAGGTAAAACACCTTGCCCTTCTGGTGGGTCTGCTTGCATCCCTGCACAGGTGAGGAAGAACAGCTAATGAACAGCAAGCATAACAAAGAAGTCATGCTAAAGATCTGAATACACGACTGGTGATAAAGGAAGGTACCAGATTGGTTGGTGAGGCCAAGTGGACCTAAAGGTTAATGAAAACCAAGTCTACTGCCTTTCTTGTCTTCAGGATGATGTGAAATATGGTTTAATTTTTGAAGTATGATTTTTTTTATTATTATTAGAAATTTTACTTGCTCCAATGCAAGTTTCCCAGAAATCATTCTGCAATAAAAAAGTTTGTTTCAGATGTACATAACACACACATTTTAAACAGAGCCCAGAATTCTCCTTTTTAAACACGAGATGGCAGTAGAGTTAAAGGAAAACATCCAAAGCAGTTGTCTTATTTGTGCAGGGATTTGGTGCATTTCTCTCAAAACTGAGATGAGGATTAAGCCAGAACAAAATCTATTCAAAGAAATAATTAAATGACAGTGGAGGCATGATGTGATACTTGAACATGTCACATGCTCATTTTGGCAGAATGTTTTTGGGACAGAAATTTCTTTTTCTCTTTCTCTGCATGTGTGTCTTTGATGGGTAAGCCTAGAAAACATCAGAGAACTATTAATTCTTAATTTCCAATATATGATGTTACATTCTGGTTGCAAAAACTTATTTTGACTTTATCCTTTAAGAAAACTCCTGGGTTTATTAACCTTTTACAAAATTTCCTGGTGTGGCACCTGTGGCTCAAAAGGGTAGGGCACCAGCCCCATATTCTGGAGGTGGTGGGTTCAAACCCAGCCCTGGCCAAAAAAAAAAAAAAAAATTTTTTTTTCTTTTCTGGTGTCATATAACAGATCCACTCAAGACCATTTAGGTCTCAGAGGACATTTAATGGGAAAATTTGAAACATTGAGGAAGTCAGCTATTCTGTGTTTTTCAAATATTTTAGTAAGAAATTCAAGATTAATGTTATCAATATTTTCAGAATGACATTGACAATGAATATATGGGGGGAAGATAAAGCAAATGTATTCAACTGCTAATAATTGAGGACCATAGGTAGAAGGTATATAGTGTCCATTGTCCTAGTCTTATAACTTTTTCACAGTTTTAAGTTTTTTCAAAATAAAAAAATAGAAAACACAACAAAAATCATTGCCAAATACATGGCTTACCTCACACACATAATGGTTGTGCAGCACAATCACAAGTACAGCACACATAACAAACATATGAGTCTAAGAAGTTTTGGATGAGATTTATCTTCTTAAAAAATCAAGACCAACTATTGACTAATAGCTGGGCCCCAAGCTGATATTACATCATTTCATCATCCAGCAAATATTTATTGAACAACTACCAAGTGTGAGTCTCTCTGTATAGGGGTTACAGCAGTGAACAAAGTCCCTGCCTTTCTGAAGCTTGGTATCCAACTGGAAAGACAAACATAGATTTGATGGTAATTAGGAAGTTAGCACAATGAGTGATAAAGTATTCTGGTTACTTGGTGCAGTCCGTCCTCTGAAGAAGAGATATGGTAGCAAAGTCCCCAGGGAGTGAGATGTAGATCCTGTGCACATCTGGTAAGAATGTTCTAGGCAGAGCCAGAGATGGGCAAGCATCCTGTAAGACTTCAATGAAGTGTGGAAGATGAGGGTGGACAGGTCCCTGATCACCATCTGGCCTTTTGGGCTGGTAAGTCGACAAACATTCAGAAGAAAAGTATCATTAATGTCCAGTACTTATTATCAAATATCTTCGTTTGGAAAATAGTTTGGTGTTTCCTCAAAAATTTAGACATAGAGTTACTATATGATCCAGCAATTCTACTTGTAGGTATACATCTAGGTATGAAAAGAATGGGAAGCAGGATTCTAAAGAATATTTGTACACCTGCATTTATAACAGCATTATTCCCAAAAGCCAGAAGGTGGAAGCAAACTAAATGTCTATCAACAGATGATTGAATAAGCAAAAGGTGAACCACACATACTGTGGAATATAGTTGACACTGGAGAGGGGATGGAATTCTGATATATGCTACAACTTGGACAAACCTTGAAGATATTATGCTAAGTGAAATAAACCGGACACAAAAGAACAAGTACCTATATGATTCCACTTACAGGTGACATCTGAAAGAAACTCATAGAAATAGAAAGCAGAATAGAGGTTACCAGAGGCTGACAGGAGGGGATAATGGAGAGTTATTGCTTAATAAGAATAAAGTTTCTATTTGGAATTATGAAAAAGTTCTGGAGATGGAGGGTGGTGATAGTTACATAACAGTGTGAATGGACTTAAAGCTATTCAATTGTGCACTTAAAAATGGTTAAAATGGTGAAGTTTATATTATGTGTATTTTGTTAATACCACAATAAAAAAGCTGTCTCCTTGGTCTTATTCATATTATTTTTTTGATCTTATTCATATTACTTACTTGATCCTCTCAAGGTGTCTAGTTTGCAAGGATTGCAAGATACGGAATACTTTCCAGCAATGTTAACCATCAATGTTCATCATATTTTCTCCCTCTTCACACACACACAAGTATTCACACAACTAAATTGCTATATTTACACTCATCACTAAGGGTCTTTTCTTAAGGAGGAAATGCATTAATAGATTAAAATCACATTAAGAAATGTTTTTTATAAGGGAGAAGAATTAGAAACAAACTAAATGTTCAACAATTGGGAAATAGTTAAAGCATTTTAAAGCATTTGTTGAATAGAGTATTTTGGGTCCATTAATATGATGGTAGCTGAAAATGCTTCTGAGTAAATGTTAAAGAAAAATTGCAAGCTCTAAGCAGAGAGCTCATCATAGGTGGAAGAAGAACACACACTGCAGTAACTAAAAATAAAAGGTAATTTGCTAAGATATTAATGATGTTAATCTCTGTTAGCACTATGGATGATATTTATTTTCATTATATTTTTATGTATTTGTATTTTCCCATTATTTTTATTATAAAAATCTTCAAAAATACAGAAAATTTGAAAGACCCATACATTGAGCATCCATGTAAACTCCAGTTAGATCCAATAATTCTTCATATTTTCCCATATTTGGCTGATCTATTTATGTATTTATGTATCTATCAAATTAGGAGATGGGAAATCATGGCTAAAGGCCAAACTTGGCTCATCACCTGTTTTTGTACAGCTGTGGATTAACAAGGGGTTTTACATTTTCAATAGCAATTGAAAATTGCTCTCTCTCTCTATCTCCCCCACACACA
Source organism: Galagoides demidoff (assembly GCA_963574575.1). NCBI lineage: Eukaryota > Metazoa > Chordata > Mammalia > Primates > Galagidae > Galagoides > Galagoides demidoff. The sequence goes on along the minus strand of CAUYQV010196690.1, from coordinate 30,349 downwards.
GTTTTTCTGAACAATTTAAAAGCAAGTCACAGATATTATTTCTACCTCAAACACTTCATTATGGATTTCCTAAAAATAAAGTACTATTTCTGCTAAACTGTAACACAATTATCACACCAAAGAAAATGAACTATTATTTTATAATATTGTAGAATACTCATCCATATGCAAATTTATGTGATTGTATTTGCAAGTCTTACAAAATGAGGATACATAGCTTTATTATAATAAAAGACAGATCTCTTACTTTAAAATCAGATTTTTTTAATAATTGGCATGAAGTTTTAGCATGAATTTTATTATTCAAGAGATTTAGGAAAGCTGCTCTAACCTGCTGATCTTCTGGACATTTTAGGTTGACAATGTGTTTTCAGGTCAAACAGCTCATATTCTATAAGGCATCCAGCATTGGTGGTAGTGGTATTTTTTGCTGTAACTGTTGTCAGGAGAAATCAGGATGCTGTGTAATCTTTTCTTCATCATATTCAAAAAGTAATCACTACTATCTAATAATTTGTCAAGCTGGGTGATTTATACACGGTAGTTTGTTGCACTATTCCTTCTTTCATTTTAGTGTATGATTGAAAATTTCCATAATAAAAAAGTACAGGCATACAACATTATGATGATAGACTTGATTTATGTCCTACATCTACTAAGACAAAATTGCATTTAAAGTATGTCAAAACCCTGAAACTTAGATGTGAACATTGTATGTGTGTTTGTATGAAGTTTTTATTTTATAATAGGAAACATGGCAGTAGGTCAAACAACACACAGAAAGATAGTCTTAAACATTTGAATGGATTTTGAGAAAAGACTCCTTTATCCTTTGAGGAGCCTTGTTTTGTAAACACTTCATTTCTTGTGGAATATGAATCATGTGTTGGAATCACCTGATTTAGCTGTGGTATAACTAAGCCTGGAAGCTTTCAGGGAGACTCTGTTTTTAAAATTCCCCACCACCAATCATGATTATGGTTACATAAGATACATGTCTTGAAAAAAGAAATCTCTGTCCCAAAGTTCTGGAGTTATTTAAACCATGTACTTTGTTAACTCATCTTTGTTCTGTTTGAGCCATAATGTTATGTCTGCTTTTACCACAATCATATAGGCAAGGAACTGGCAGGTCAGGCCCTCTCTGGTCTTGCCATAGCGTAGAATCTGCATTATAAAGTCAATCAAATTCCTTCTACTTGCTTTACAAAGAGTTCAAAGATAAATATTTGATCACATTTTCCTTTTTGAAGTGGAAATAATCATTCTATGTTATTTAGTAAGGAAAAATATTTAATAATAAAATATTTGGGAATGAGTTACAGTGAGCTCTTGAAAACTCTCATGGTTCAGGGCAGTGCCTGTGGCTCAAAGGAGTAGGGCATTGGCCCCATATACCGGAGGTGGAGGGTTCAAACCTGGCCCTGGCCAAAAATTGCAAAAAAAAAAAAAAACTCTCATGCTTCAAAATGTAGTATTATCATTATTTTTACAAATGTAAAACAGATTTTTGATATGCTCAATGAGATATCAAGAGAAAAGTTATTAATCAGAGTGTTGAATTCAGGGCAGCCAAATATACTTGAATTTGCATAATAAATATTCATTCTTCAAGTGAGAAGTTGTCACAAAACATTTTCTTCCCATTGAGTAATGAGTATAAATTTATGGCCCTTTCCTCTTCATATGTTATCTTTATTACATGATAATATAATTTTGGCCTGGAAGTATAAATTTATGACCTTTTGTATATTATCCTTATTATGTGATAATATAATTTTATATGATACTGTAATGTTATAAGTGAAAGGTTCTGGACCCAAGAAAGAAAGATTATCCCAAGGCATAAAACAAAGGAAAACAAAATCCCTGTTCTGTAGAAATAATGTGGTCTTTATTTTCAGCTGAATGCAGGTGGGATGAAATCAAGAAATAAATTCCACACATGGGTTATGGCAGATGGGGACTTAAAGGGTCAGGGAGGGCAGCAATTGGCATCATTCCTATTTCCTGGGAGGGACATGAGTCTGACCGTTCCTGGGGGGGGGTCATGAATCTGACCCCGCCTGGAGTGGGGGCAGGTCTATTTGGACAGGTACACCTGATTCTATCAATATGATAATATACTTTTGGCCTAGACTTCATAGTCCAGACCTTCTTTATTATATCAGTACAGAATCCTATTTACAAGTTTGGTTTTGTCTTGGTGTATGAAGTAGCTTTTCACCTGTTGATGTTGTTTTTCTAACAAATCCTCTTTTCTTCATTCTTTCACCATACATTTATTGATCACCCACTACAGTTGGATTTTATTTATGGTAGTTATCTTCTACAAAGATGTCACAAACCCTGAATTAGTGAATACTGAACCATTTCTCCTAGGAGAAATACAGGGCTAGATTCCTTCAAGTCTCTGGTAACAACATTTTTATCAACCAATCTACATATAACCTTGTTTTATGTGATCTAGTTGATTCGCTAACATTGAACTCATGGCCATCAGTGCTCTACCTTGTGCCTGAACAAAGATTATTTAACTTGTATTTTCTCTGTAAATAACATCTCAGTCTGTTTTTCACTTAAAAATACTGGTCAACATTTCAGCACTATACTTGGGGCCATTTAAAATAGTTAAATTACCAACAAAAAGTACAAAAATGTGAAAACATGATAATAAATGGCAAAAAGGACAATTGTGTATGATATGGGAGCTGAAATGAGAATGCAGAGAAAAGCCTTGTTTTACCTGATCTGGGATGTGCACAGTGGGCAACTCAAAATTTTCACAATTTTGTGCATGTGTATGTCCACAAAAGTGCCCTAAATGTTGATTTTGGGGGACCAGGTACATTTCAGTGAATTCTCAAATATGGAATCTAAGGGTAATGAGGATTGGCTATATTTTCAGTTACTCTGCTAGGTTCCAAGAACTTAAAGATGACCAAGATTTAGTTATTATGCTCAAATACCTCAAAATTAGTCACAGGGGAGGGTTGTGACTATACCTAAATATAATATAGTATAATAACCACTGTAATTGAGCTATAAACAAGATGTTATAAGAATTTTCATGGCTCAGCACCTGTGGCTCAAGCAGCTAAGGCGCCAGCCACATACACCTAAGGTGGCGGGTTCAAATCCAGCCTGGGCCGGCCAAACAACAATGACGGCTGCAACCAAAAAATAGCTGGGCGTTGTGGCGGGTGCCTGTGGTTCCAGCTACTTGGGAGGCTGAGGCAGTAGACTTGCTTGAGCCCAGGAGTTGGAGGTTGCTGTGAGCTGTGATGCCACAGCACTCTACCCAGGGGGAAAGCTTGAGGCTCTGTCTCAAAAAAAAAAAAAAAAGAATTTTCAGAAAAAACTGAAACTCTCTTAGGATCTTTTATGGGATGGTGAGAAGACCCATCAGCTTTGAAGTCAGGCCTGAGCACCAGTTGGCCCTGCCCTGGCTCTGCCCCATAACAGCTATTTGGCTACATCTAAGCCTTTTATTTAAATTTTTAGTTCTCAGCCTACTCACTGGAGAAGTGAGGGCATTACCTTTCAGAATGACTGTGACAAAAGTATCTAATCCTGTGCTTGGAAGATAATAGGTACCCAATTACATACTTAGGGTGGGAGCAGTAAGTGGCAGCTTTACAGAGGTGGTGACATTTAGGCTGTGTTTTGAAGCAGGAGAATGATGTCCACTGATGGGAGGCAGAGCCTCAGGCTTGTAAGTCTTTGTAGTTTTTATATGTCCCCATCTAGTCAAGGGTGGTGCTAGGAATATAATAGTTACTCAGTTAATAAATGTTGACAGTTTGGTTGAATGAGTAAAAGGTCAAGGATCTCCTTTGAATCTCTTTGGTAACTATTTCTTTTCTATGCCATCCATTTTCATAGAAACACATGTTCTTGGCATATTGTATATCAGTCTGTGAGCAAGAGAAAGTATGTATTTTAGCTAGGAGTTGTATACTCCTAAATTGATTTTTTTAGTAAAAACATGGCTGAAGGATGAAAGACATGATAAAAGGAAGAAAATAAAGGAAGAAAAAAAGATAAAATATGTGTGTGTGTGTGTGTGAGAGAGAGAGAAAATGCTTAAGGGAAAGAGATGATATATAACAATATGGGTAAATCTTAGCAGTGTAATATTAAATGGAATAGTAATTTCCCCAAGAATGTTTGTAAACATAATCTGGAGAAATGAGGTAACACTAACCAAGGGATCAAAACTAACATCACCTACAAGGGGCCTCTGGATGTGACTTACTAAGAAGGCCATAGCATCACTTCTGTGGTATTTCTGCTCAAAATGCATAATCTGAATCCAATCAAAAGGAAACATCAGGAAAACCCAAATTGAGGGACATTAATTTTACCAGGCACCAACATGTTGACATGTTAAAATACCAGACATTCACAATGTTAATGTCATGAGGAACAAAGAAAGGCTCAGGAAATGTTTCAGATTAAAGAAGACTAAAAGAGAATAAAGACATACCACAACTGAACACAATATGTGATTCCTGGACAAGACTATCTCCTCCAAAAAAATTCATAAGTGATATTATTGGGACAATTGACAGAACTTAAAAATGGACTATAGATAAGAAACAAGCAAAGTATCAATGGAAACATACACTAATATATTCAGGAAATATCTTAGGAAATATACACTAATATATTCAGATGAAAAGAGGCAAGATATAAGAAACCCATTTTCAAATGATTTGGAAAATAATATATTGCAGAACCTCCTACTTATAACGGCCTACCCAAGGGATTGTTACAAACTGGTCATCATGGAGGTGGTCACCGTAAGGAACTAGCCTATTGTACTGACATGTACATGTGGTACATGTCTGCTCTGTGAAAATTAGGTCAACTTAAGGAGGTGGTCAATGTAGGAAGGTGGTCAGCTATGGAGGTTCTACTGTATTATATGTTAAAATATATAACATATTAATTATATATTGTCTTTTAACATATTATTATATTATATATTACAATAAAGCTGTGAGGGAGTTGTTTGTATAATCCTTACAACTTTTCTGTAAGTTTGAACTTATTTCAAATAAAAAGTAAAAAAAAAACTATAAAATAAGACTAAAAGTAAAAGAGCAATATAGCACCTTTCCATAAACCTTACAAACTAGAGTAGTTTAGACAGAATAGTTTGTGAGATAAAAATAAAGGAACAGAAGACATGGGATTCTACATGATGGTCACTTGGTAGGGAGGTTGAGGGTAGGAGGTGGGCTACCAAGTGGCTTACTGCAGGATATGGCTGAGAGTTTGTTTTTGTCTTAATGGTTGTTAGATTCATGGAAGCTTATCACATTATTCAAAATAAGTAATTAGAAAAAAAAAAACGTTAACTGAATAAGAGGGTCATGCGTGGGACCTGATGAGAGTGTCATGAAACACACACTGTGACTAATCTGTTTGTTTTCATCTGAAGTACAGCTAAAAAAAAGAGGAAGAGAGAGAGTGAAAGAAAGAGAGGTCAGTGGGAAAGACAGAGAAATTGAGCCGTCAGGGGATAGGGAAAGCAAGGATCTTTAGGTCCTTTGGAGGAAAAGGAACACTAAAATAACTCCAGTGACAAGAAACTGAAGAAACAAGTGAGGAAAGAGCAAGCATATTTTCAGAAGGATAAGAATGGGTTGGAAGAAACTGAGACACCGAGGAGTGGGAATGCTGAGGCAGAAAAAAGTCTAAATAGTATTTCTGAGCCGCAAGAAGGACACTCTGTCTCCACAGAAGAGTGTCAGCCAAAGGGCTGGATTCCAGGAAAGGGTGATGTGGTTAAACAACACACCAAGGTCTGGTCTAATGGAATGCTGACACTTAGCCAGCTGGGGTTTTCCAAAAACTTGGAGTATTGTGGTCACTTCTGGCTTCTTCAGTACTCTAGGCTATTAATTAGGAGGAACCACTGGATTAACCCCTGGCCATAATCACCTATGATGAAGGCTTAAGTACAGATGCTCATTGTGGGTAATTGAGGGAACTCCTCTGGGAGCTGCCATCTTGCTTCAGCCCTTCTGGTGCCCAATGTGGGAATAATGTATGCTGGGGGCACACAAGGGAACCGGGCTTAAGCAGAGTGCAAAAATGCTTATCAAGGAAACCTGTCACTCCTGACCACTGTCCTGCAGCCTTCGGTTGCACGGTGATGACTGGCTAGTGAAAATGTTAGAGTAGGAGACTAAGAGACAGTGCTGATATCAGATGTAGGGGCTTGCAGACTGAGTGCAAGTGTTAAAGTAAATGATCCTCAGGCAGAAACTAACTAGAGGGGCTGATGACTACAGGCAAGAACAGGCTTCAACCAGCTTGTAAGCTTTCTCTGTCACCTTACATGAACTTTGGCTAATTACAATATCATTCATATTGTGGTTTTAAATTTCTCTGTCCTTGAAATCACTATAAACCATGTAAAATATGAAAATGGGGAGGGGGTTCTGGGAATTATTACTCAAATTCTTAGTAAAAGCCAATCCCCTTGGTCTTGAATATTGCTCATCTCAATTAGTAAAACTACAAAAGATCTAAAACCACTTACTCCCAGGAGAGCTGCACTTTTTCAAGCCTGCCTGCTGTCTTTCCTGAGATGTACTTTTGCTTTCAATAAAAAGCTATTGCTTGCTTGGCTTATGTGTCAGTGTCCTCAAATTCTTTTCCTGATCATCACTAAGAACTTGGATAAACCTGCCCTGAGACCAGGAACAAGAATGAATGGCCTTGTCAGCAATAAAATCAACCGAACACTTTAGTAATATTTGAGCCATCTGGAGCATTCAGTCCTTTTTCTGTTTTGCTCTGTGGTTTTTGGTGACAGCAACACCACACAAAAAACCAACCAAATAAGTTCCTCTTGAGGAGGGGAAAGAGGATTGTCATTCACCTGGTGATTCAACCAGTACTGGTGAAGAGGGAAAAAATTTGCTGCTGCCTGCATGGTGAGGCTTTTCTGTGACTGTCCCTCACCTTAGATGTGCTCCTGTCCTGCCGAGAAATCCCAGCTCCATGAACAAATCATACTGTCCTCTTACTATCTTCTCTGAAGTGTCCTTATTTGCTTGTCTTCCTCAGCCTGGGGAATGGATACCTTTTACAAAAAATTTAAGTAAACATCATGCTCTGGTGATACTTTTCCTTTTCAAAGTTTCCCTGATATGCTATGTCTTGCCTCATCCCACATGTGAGAGTTGGTGTAGACCCACAGTCCACGTTAGTTAAGGAACACTTTATGGAGTTGGACCTTGACTTTAGTGGAAGTGTATAAACTCATTGAGATACAAAGACAACACATGGGAACTCATCAGGCTAGCTTTTGACTTTTCAGTGAAATGGAGGCTAAGGCCTTCTGTTTACTTCTGTACTCACAATACCTAGCACATTGCCTTATATATTGCGGGTGCTCAGTAAATGTAATGTTTATCAAATGACCACAGAGTAAATTTTGTTGAATAAATAAATCAGTTAGGTGTGGAATTGGAGCCTCAGAAGAGAGAACATGGATTCTGTAAAATCAGCCTTGGACTATTTTCTAGGTAAAGGAGGTAAGCAGAGTCGTCAAGTCACCTGAATAACAGTAGGCTTCTTATAAGTGTTGTTCAATTGCTGGTGTTGTTAGACCACTGCCATTACTTATATTAGTTTTCAAGAATAGTGAATGCCACATGGTTTTAACTTTTACTAAAAGATAAATCTACATATCTATACTCTTTTCAGGGAGTTTAGAGAAAACAGAGGTATAGGGGCACTGAATTTGTACTTCTCAGTGATAGAAGAACAGGGTAGCAAAGGTACTGCAAGTATTGAGAGGAGAGATAACAGGAAATGTATGGGAAATGCTACCTACTGCATCTAAAATGGCTATATTATCATCTTCCTTTCTTAATTTTCCATATCTGTTTCTGGGCTCTTCAAAGTAGTCAACATCAGAACATTTCAATAGTTCCAACAACTATCACACAATATTTTGAAGGATTTAAACATTTCTATGTTTACTCTTTATTAAAACAGTGGTGCTTTTGCTGAAGGGAACCATAAATCCTTGGTTAAAATTTACTTTAAGAAACTTGCACTATCTCTTTCTTGGTCATTAGAGAAAAGGGATCTAGCTAAAAAGCTGAGTTCCTGCGATTAAACTCATCTTTACGTGCAGTTGTTGCAAGGCCAGTAGAGGGAGCAGAGTGCCTATGCTTTCATTTCTGGAGTCGGAACTGTAGATGGAATACTGCTCCAAAAATCTGGACAACCAAGACTTCATTTCATCTAGAGAGAAAGGAGTCTGGCCCCATGATTTGGGCTTTTGGCAATCATGATTTTATGCTACGGTGCTAGTAGAATTGCAGACTTGCTTTATCACGGTTGGGGAATGAGGATGAGCCCACTGCATTAGGAACTGTCCTTCTGTGTTGCTTCCTTTAGCGAAAAGTCATCTGAGCATTTTTTTTTTTTTAAAATAACAAGTCCACAAAAAGCTGACCTGAATAAACTCATCAACTGAATTAGATTCTCGGTATCCAGGATAGCTTGCGCAACGGGGTGGGCATTTTCGCTAATCCGTGCAACCTTTGATGTGGCTGCAGAGTGGGAGTTGGGAGGCGTTCTTGCTCCCTGACTCATCAGCTCCTGGTCCGCCAGGCTCCAAGTCTGTCCCGCACTATCTCCACAGCTGACTTAGCAGAGATAGGACCCCTCCTGTTCTATCTGGCAGGGCTCACTCCCATGGCGTTAACTCTTCCTTAGCAACCAGGCTGTGGGCTGAGCAAAGGAGGCAGCACCCCTCGCCTCACCACTGCTGCCGCACCCGCTTCAGCGACTGACTGTCGGTACATGCAACATTTTGCTTGTCCTTCTGCCATTTAATTGTCCCTGTGTTTGCAGTTATCAGTTCACGGTTAAGCTGGGGTTTTTTTTTTTTTTAAGCATTAAAACAAATGCTTTAGCTCTATCATCATCTTTTCTTTGCTAACAGTTCTTTTGGATACAATTCTTTTGACAGTCACTGTGGGTTTTGGGATATCTCTTCTATTTCTTCAACAGGTATTTAAATCTCTCCTTCCATTTAGTGTTTTTTCCTGTTTACACCTTCTCTCTCTACAGCTGAAATATGAAATAATAAACTGTGGCTGAAAAGAAACTCTTTTGACCTAGGTCTACATAACAGTCAAGAACTGTCTTTTTTTTTTTTGGAGACAGAAGCTCAAGCTGTGGCCCTGGGTAAAGTGCCAAAGTGCTGTGGCATCACAGCTCACAGTAACCTCCAACTCCTAGGCTTAAGTGATTCTTTTGCCTCCACTTCCCAAGTAGCTGGGATTACAGGAGCCTACCACAAAGCCTGGCTATTTTTTGGTTGTAGTTGTCATTGTTGTTTGGCAGGTCCAGACTGGATTCACACCCATCAGCTCTGGTGTTTGTGGCTGGAGCCCTAGTTGCTTAAGCTACAGGCCCTGAGCTAAGAACATTTTTTTTTTTTAGAGAAGAAAGACATAGACGTTCAGTACCAGTCAGTAATTTCCTCCTCCACTCTTTTGGAGAAGGAAAAGGAATTGTGTTACTTGGGAGTTAACTTATTTCCTCCTTTCCTCTGGTAGGTTTTGGTAAATGTCCAACTCCAATACTATGTTAGCATTTTCAATGTCAATCTGAGCCAAAAAGTGAGTAAATTCTGTTTTCACCTTATTTTCTTTGGCTTTTTTGGTACTGTCATTTTTAGGCCTTTGAGGGGAGTGGGGAGTAGCGGGACACATTGTCTGACAGATCAGAATCTGCCCTATGTTTGTTTTAGGTCAGTATACTTGGAAGAATTCTAGTCTGATGTCCAGTTTAATCACTAATCCCATGTTTTACGAGCAACACGAACTTTTAGAGTTGTTTTTGAGACAGTCTCATTGAGTTGCCCTGCCCAGTGCTAGCTGTGGTGTCATAGCTCACAGCAACCTCAAACTCTTGGGCTTAAGTGATCCTCTTGCCTCAGCCTCCCGAGTTGCTGGGACTATAGGTGCCTGCCACAGTGCCTGGCTATTTTTAGAGAAGGGGTCTCAATCTTGCTCAGGTTGGTCTCTAATTCCTGAGCTCAAGCAATCCATCTGTGTTGGCATCGCAGAGTGCTAGGTTTACAGGTGTCAACCGCTGTACCTGGCTGAGCTCAAGGGTACATGTCAAATCTATTAAGAGTAGAGTATCAATGTCTTAACACAACAATTAAGTAAGTGTGGTGAAGGCTATGTTAATCAGTTTGATGTAAGCACCCCAAATTGTATATAAAATCAGCACATTGTAGCCCATAAATGCATTAATGTACACAGTTATGATTTAATAAAAAAAAGAAACAAGGAGAAAAAAATAAAATGACTGTTCCTAAAGTATAGCCATCGTGACAAAATCATGACAAATGTCTTTGGTCACTGTATTCAGAAAATATATTAAATATACAAATTTTTGAAAAGCAGCTTTATCCTTTAAAAAGGTGTTATTTTGTGTTACCATTTGCTTTACTTTTTTTTGGAAGCTGTTCAGAAATCAGGAAGGGAGTTAGATACTACTTTCTGATGCCTCTCAGACTCCCCAATGCCAAGATGAGATGGAAAAGGTCGAGTTTTGAGGGTTTGGTAAAGTAGAATAGGTTTGGTGAGCATAATGGATAAAAGGAGAGAGTTCAAGGGTTAGGCTCTTATGGTTAGAGGTGGAAGAACTGAGATAGAAAGCTTGAAATGGGGTACCAGACTCTGTGAGGAGGATCCAGGTGTGGCTTATGCCAACAGGGAGGGGAGTGAAGACCGAAGTCTAAAGAGTTAGGGGAGTTCAGATAAAACCCAAATTTTCTGTATCTGAAGAATCATTACTGTTGACCTGGTGATTTTAAAGTTAGTGAAAGAAGTTCAATTAATTATTCCACTCTCAGAAATAGAAATCTTCCCTACTTTCTCACTTATTATTTTATCTGATGTTTATTTATTTATTTATTTATTTATTGAGGCTGAGTCTAGTTCTGTTACCAGGGCTAGAATGCAGTGCTGTGATCATAGCTTACTGCAACCTCAAACTCCTGGGCTGAAGTGATTCTTCCATCTTAGCCTCCCAGGAATCTAGAGCTACAAGTGCAGGCCACCATGCCTCACTAATTAAAAACATTTTTTTGTAGAGATGGGGGTCTTGCTTTCTTGCCCAGGCTGGTCTCAAACCCCTAAACTAAAGTGATCCTCCCATTTCAGCCTCCCAAAGTGGTAGAATTACAGGTGTGAGCCACCCTGTCTGGCCTATCTGATTTTTATTTTTATTTATTTATTTATTTTGAGACAGAGCCTCAAGCTATCCCCCTGGGTAGAGTGCCATGACATCACAGCTCATAGCAACCTCCAACTCCTGGGCTCAAGGGAGTCTCCTGCCTCAGCCTCCCAAATAGCTGGGACCACAGGCACCCACCACAACGCCCAGGCATTTTTTGGTTGCAGTCATCATTGTTGTTTGGCAGACCTGGGCTGGGGATTCGAACCCACCACCTTAGGTGTATGTGGCTGGCGCCTTAGCCGATTGAGCCACAGGCGCCGAGCCAGGCCTATCTGATTTTTATATAACCACATTAGCTTTTGTTTTTTTGGCATATGATTAGTGTATATTTTCTGATGCTTTTCAATCATTATATGTCCTTTGGTTTTAGGTGTATCTCTTGAACATTATCTAGCATGGCTTCTTTTTCTCTTTCTTTTTTAAAATTCAATTTTGTTTTCACTATCTTTATTTAGTTTGTTTAGCTTTATTATAGACTTTCTCATCATCTCATGGTTTTTGTCCTCTTCCTCTCTTTTATTTTTTATTCGTATTTATTTTTTGATATGAGTCTCACTCTGTTGCCCAGGCTAGAGTGCCATGGTGTTAACCTAGCTCATAGCAACCTCAAACTCTTGAGCTGAAGTGATCCTCTTGCCTCAGCTTCCTAAGTAGCTGGGCTACAGGCACCCACCACAATGCTCAGCTAATTTTTCTATTTTTAATAGAGATGGGTTCTTATTCTTGCTTAGGCTGGTCTTGAATTCCTGAGCTCAAAGGATCCTCCTCCCTCAGTCTTCCAGAGTGGTAGGATTACATGTGGGAGCTACCATACCCAGCTTACATTTAGTTTTTATTTGCTTGCTGTAAATTTTTTTTTTCTAATTTTATTTTGGCTTGGAAATTATGTTCTCTTTATCTTTTAAGTCACTACCAAAGCTAGTTTAACATATATGCTTAACAAAGTTTAAGCTAATCAGTATCCTTATTGTTCTCTCATAAAATACAAAGACCTTAGACTGTTTAAATTCTACTCACTTTCCATCTACCTCATACACTACTGCAGTTGAATTTTATTTCTAGAATGTTTTCCTCCATAAAATAGATCATTACTATTTTAGACTGTGAATTTGCTTAGATTTACTTAACTAGCTACCAGCCTAGTACTTTTGCTCACCATTGTTTTTCATATCTAATCCTTTCTATTTTATTATTATTTTGGTTTTTTGCAGTTTTTTTGGTCAGGGCTGGGTTTGAACCCGTCACCTCCAGCATATGGGGCCAGCGCCCCACTCCTTTGAGCCATAGGTGCTGCCCAATCCTTTCTATTTTAGATAATTCTATTGCTTAAAGTCCTTATGGTTTACTAGTTTGCCTGAAAATGTCCTCATTGCACTTCATACTTAGAAGAATGTTTTGCCAATATTTTATTGAAAAATATTTAAAGATATAGCAACATTGAAAGAATTTTATTGTGAATACCTATCTATCTAACATTTGGATTCTACTATATATATATATACACACACACACATATACGTACATAAATATAAAAAATGTATACTATACACATACACACACACACACATAATTTGAAAATACCAAGAGGGTACAAATGTTTCTGGTCACATGGATTGCTTTTGTAATGCTTGAGACACACTTATAAGTTTGCCCATCACCCAAATAGTGCTAGTTGTACCCAGTAGGTAGAATTTTGCTTCTCCCCTGCTTGATTTCCAATGACATTTACTTCCCTCTGTGTACATGTGTTCTCAGCAGTTCTAATTTAATAGTGAGTATGTGTGGTGTTTGTTTATTCATTCTTTGCATTCTTCACTTAGGATAATAGTCTCTAGTTCCATTAAAATTGTTGCAAAGAGCCTTAATTATTCCTTCTTCATGGCTGGATAGTACTCCATGGTATACATATACCACATTTTGCAATTGTGAGTTGTGCTGCAATAAACAGTAGAGTGCAGGTGTCTTTTTGGTAAAATGATTTCTTTTTCCCAGTGTGGGATTGCTGTATCAAATTGTAGGTCTACTTTTAGTTCTTTGAGGAGTGTCTATCCTGTTTACCATAGGGATTGTACTAATTTGCAGTTTCATCAATAGCATATAAGCATTTATCTGTGCCATGTTTTTTTGCTTTCTAATAAAAGACATTACAACAGGGGTAAGAAGATAATCTCATTGTGGTTTTAATTTGCACGTCTCTGATTATTAGTGATGTTGAGCATTTTTTCATATGCTTATTGGCCATTCATCTATCTTCTTTTGAAAAGCTTCTGCTCATGTCCTTTGGCCACTTTTTGATGGGGTTATTTGTTTTTTCTTTGCTATTTGCTTGAGTACTTTGTAGATTCTGCATATTAGCCTTTTTATTAGATGTATAGCTTGAGAATATTTTCTCCCATTCTGTAGGCTGTCTATGTGCTGTGCTGATTACCTCCTTAGCTGTGCAGAAGCTTTTTAATTTGATCAAATTCCATTTATTTATTTTTTGTAATTGCCACTGGGGTCTTAGTCACAAATTCTTTGCCTAGGTTGATATCAAGGAGAGTTTTTCTTACATTTTCTTCTAGAATTCTTTTGATTTCATGCCTTTATGTCTTTATTTAAAAATTTTTTTTTATTAAATCATAAACACATAGATCATGTACACATTAATACATTTATGGGGTACAATGTGCATATAGAATTAGGAACACTTACATCACATTGGTTAATGTATACTTCATCTCGTTTACTTAATTATTGTGTTAAGACATTTATACTCTATACCAATAGAGCTGACATGTAGCCTTGCAATATGCACTATAGGTGTGATCCCACCATTCACCCTCCCTCAATCTGACCTTCCCTCTCCCCTCCCATCCCCCCTCCTCCCTTCTTCATCTTGGGCCATAGTTATGATCTATTCTTCATGTGAAAGTGTGAGTGATTGTAAATTGGTTTCATAATAGTACTGAGTACATCGGATATTTTTCTTTCATTCTTGAGATACTTTATTAGGTAAGATATGTTCCAGCCCCATCCATGTAAACGTAAAAGAGGTAAAGTCTCCATATTTTTTAGGCTGCATAATATTCCATGGTGTACATATACCACAATTTATTAATTCATTCATGGGTCGATGGGCACTTGGGCTTCTTCTATGACTTAGCTGTTATGAATTGAGCTGCAATGAACAATCTGGTGTAAATATCTTTGTTATAAAGCGATTTTTGGTCTTTTGGATATACACTTAGTAAAGGAATTGCAGGATCAAATGGCAGGTCTACTTTTAGATCCCTGAGTATTCTCCATACTTCTTTCCAAAAGGGACATATTAGCTTACACTCCCACCAGCAGTGCAGAAGTGTTCCCTTTTCTCCCTAACATCCTGAAGTCTTTATTTATCCTGAATTAATGTTTGCATATAGCATGGAGTAGGGGACCTGTTTCATTCTTCTGCATGTGGCTATCCAATTTTCCCAGCATCATTTATTGAAAAGGGCTTCTTTTCCCCTGTGCGCATTGTGTGCTTTGTCAAAGATCAGTGGGCTGTAGGTAAATGATTTAATATCTGTGGTCTCTGTTCATTTGCATTGGTCTATGTCTCTATTTTTATACCAGTACCCTGCTGTTTTGGTTACTATAGCCTTGTAATATGGTTTGAAGTCTGGTAATGTGATGCTTCCAGATTTGTTCTTTTTACTTAAGATTGTTTTGGATATTTGGGCTCTTTTCTGGTTCCAAATGAAGTGTTGAATTATTTTTTGTAGATCTGTGAAGTGTGACATTGGTATTTTGATAGAGATTGCATTGAATCTATAAATCCCTTTGGGTAGTATGGAGATTTTAACAATGTTGACTCTCTTGATCCATGAGCATGATATGTCTTTTCATTTGTTTGTGTCCTCTGCAATGTTTTTCCTCAGTGTTTCACAATTTTTATTGTAGAGATCTTTTACCTCCTTGGTTAAATATATTCCTAGGTATTTTGTTTTCTTTATTGCTATTGTGAATGGTATGGAGTCTTTGATTTGATTTTCAGTTTGACTGGAAGTATATAAAAATGCTACTGATATGTGTACATTGGTTTTATAACCGGAGGTTTTGAATTTATTTATTGATTTCAGATGTCTTTTGGTGGAGTTTTTGGGATTTTCTATATATAAGACCATATTTCAGCAAATACCATTTATAACTGAAAATAATGTTTGCTAGAACTAAGGTTCTAGCTTGCTGATTATTTTCTTTCAGTCATTGTCTTCTGGCTTTCAATGGATAGACATTGGGAAGTAAGCCATCAGTCTTATTGCCATTTCTCTGCAGGCAATCTTTCTTTTCTTTCTGGCTGCTTTAAAAAATTATTTTCTTTTTTGATATTCTTTAGTTTCACAATGGTGTTTATTTCTTTGGGTTTCATTGAGTGCAATTATCTAAGGATTGGTGTCTTTCAGAAATTCTGAAAACCCTCAGTTATTATCCCTTAATTTTTTTAAACTTTTTAATTTTAAAAAATCTACAGATAAAAATTGCATCTATGGATGGTGCTGAAAAAAGGTATACACATTTTAAGAAACAAAAACTATATTAAAATTATAATACATCAGGTTTGACTTCTGTAATTAAAGGGACATAAGATAAAATATATAAGATAACAAACGTTATCAGTATATATTGAGTACTATGATTTTGATTTTTTTTCTTTCTTAAAAAATGTTTATACATTTTCCTGGCACCCTCTATATTTATGGTATATACTGTGATGTTTTGGTATACACATACATTGTGAAATTAAGCTAGTTAATGAATTCATCATCTCACATACTTAAGATTTTTTTTTTTTATGTATTTGATACTTTGTGGGTTTTTTTTTTAATTGAATGGTAACTATGTACATTAATGCACTTCTGGGGTACAGTGTGGGGTTTTCACACACAATCCAAAACACTTCCATAAAACAGATTAACATAGCCTTCATGTCATTTTCTTAGTTAATTGTTTTAAAATGTTCACATTCTACTCTTAGAAAGATTCACTTGTACCCTTGTAAGATAAACCTCAGAAGTGATCCCTACAATCCCCCTCCCTCCACCTATTCCCCCCTCCCTTCTCCCCCACACCCCCATAGTCTTAGGCTGTTATTAGGTTATAGCTTTCATATAAAAGGTATAAATTAGTTTCATAATAGGGGTGTGTACATTGGATACTTTTTCTTCCATTCTTGTGATACTTTGCTAAGAAGAACATTTTCTAGCTCCATCCATGTGAACATGAAGCATACTTAAGATTTTTTTCTCAGCAATTTTAAAGTATACAATACTGTACAGCCATTATCTTTTAAAATATTATTTCTTCTTCATTCTGTCTCATAATTCCTTTTATAAATACTTTGAAATAAATCCTTCACTTAAAGTTCTTGGCCTATCAAAGGTCTATGAATTGGAACCACAGACCATAGGGAGTGTCACTTTGTGCATATTAACCCTCAAGGGAGATTCATTTTTCTTCCCCCTTCCCTTTGACATCAAAGATAAGATAGGCAAGTTTGCTTGACATTCTCTGTCTCTCTTATAGGGCAGTTGTTATTAGGCCCTCAGCTTTAAGCAGGGATCTTCTATCACATTCTTCACCTTGGCAGGTCCTAGGCTTCACCACCTGTCTTCTTTACTGCTACACCTTCCCCTTTACATACATGAAAGTGGAAACTCAGTGTCTCTAGGGATGCACAGAGGCCTTCAGGTCAAGTCAGGTTTGGCCTTTGCCTATTCCCCTTTCCCACAGAGTTGTCAGCAAGTTAACATATATGTGGGCTTTGTTGGTTAAAACAGGCAAAAGAGATGGGAGTCATTTCAAGGCCATAATTACCAGAAATTAAACTGAGGAGAACTTCTTCCAATCAAATGCTGGTTCTTTGGACTCCTGGATGTAGCTCATGTTACTCTACCCTTTCCTTTGATAAGGAAACCATAGACTTTTAGATGATCACTAGTTCAGATGTGCTAGTCCTTAATTGATATATATCACCATCCTTACAGGATGGGGCTCTATAAGTAGAAAGGTAATTAGAAACTTTTACTTTTATTCTAGGGAAGTTTTTTAAACATATGTAAACCTCTCTTTCTCTTTTTTTGGGGAGAGGGAGATCAAGTTGACTTTTTTTTTTTTTGGATCAGACATAATCTCAAGTCTTTTTCCCCTCTAACTATTAGTATTATGTTTATAATTGGCCCAAACTGTGCATGTTATTTATGGCAAAAATCATTTATAAGTGTGGTCATATTATTAATCAATAATACTTAATAGTTTATATAAATATTTCATTTGCCACTTGACTATATTTCTTTTGGTAGCTTTTGCCAACTATGTTTTGACCATATCTAAAAAAAAGTTATAGTTTGTTATTTTGCTATATTTTCTGCATACATTGGCAGTTAATGAAAAGAGCTACACTTCATGATCTAATTATTTACATCCTATATCATCTTAATATAAGATTCAAAAGAGACACATAAGTTCAAAGAAGAACTATAAGTGAATCAATGCTTTTTTCATTAGTAAAACAAATGGTGAAAAGGTGAGCTCAATTTCTGTATGCTATTTATATTTCTTAAATCATGGAAACATGGTTTTAGAATTCTCTCCTGAGTTTTAGTTATGCTTCTTATGTAATGAGCCAATAATTTTGAAATCATTATTTTTATAAGCATTATTAGTTGGCTACATGAACCCTTTGGCAGTAACATCTTATTCTTTTGAGGCTTTACATACTTAACTTTAGATAATTCTTTTATTATTTCATCTTGTAGGGTGTCAACTATATAATCTACTCAGAAAAAGTAAAAAACAAATATAGTACAACCTCCATAATTGACCACCTCCTTGCACTGACCACCTCCTTAAGTTGACCTAATTTTCATAGACTGAACATATAACACATGTACACAGCAGTATGGTAGGCCTAATTCCTTATGTTGACCACCTCTGTGTCTTGATCAGTTTGTAACAGTCCTCTGGGTAGTCAGCTTAGAGAGGTTCTACTGTAATGTGAGTGGAGCCCTTAGAACTTTAGTGAATTGCTTAACAATGTGAGTGGAACCCTTACAACTCAGTGAATTGAGTTCTCACGGTTAACTCATTTTTAACTCAAGGCCTTAGATGGATGTCAGGCTTTCTCACTGGTTTCACAGTCAGATGGGAGGAGTTATTTAAGTCTTTTAATGGAGGAGGTAGTTCTTGAAGATTCCATGCTTTACATGAAATATCCAATTACAGCTCTTTTCACTTCTATAGACATTCTGTCTCCTATCTTTACAGAGCCATTAGGACCCAGTGCTGAAATTCTAGGGCTTGTAATGGAGTTTGAAACTGCTGTTGGGTCACCTCTGTTCTGGTCTTGATTTCTCTGTTTATCTGTTATCTAGGGATTTTCAAATTTTTTTCCTAGCATGGCTATGTGTTAGTCTTTTTTGTTGTTTTGGTACATTTTACTTATTACTTCTAAAGCTTTGCAATAAAGGTTTCCTTCAAAGATTTCCTAAAAATCTTACTGGTTTCAGAGATTTAAAAATTTATACTCAGCTGGGTGCTGTGGCTCATGCTTGTAATCCTAGCACTTTGTGAGACTGAGGGGGGTGCATTGCTTGAGCTCAGGAGTTCAGGACCAGCCTGAGCAAAAGTGACACCTTGTCTCTACTGAAAATAGAAAAGAAGGTCAGGTGTGGTGATGGGCACCTGTGGTCCCAGTTATTTGGGAGGCTGAGGCAAGAGGATCATTTGGCCCAAGAGTTTGGGGTTGCTGTGAGCTATGGTGGCACAGCACTCTAGTAAAGAGAGAAAGTAAGACTCCTTCTCAAAAAGAAAAATAAAAAACATTTATGCTTATTTGGTTCTGGCCAGTTTTTTTTTGTCTTTCTTTGTGTTTTTTTGTTGTTCTTTAATTTTTTGGCCTTGTTTTGTTATTGTTTCTTGTGGTTAAAACTCTAAAATTCGGAGATAATGTATCCTCTTAAAAAGTTCACATAAAGTTAATACATAATATATGTGTATAACCACTTCTCTTTTATCTAGATGTCTTTTGCCTGGTATTTTCAGTATGTGCATATATTCTTATACAAATACAATTTGTTTAAAATTATCCTTCTCAAGATAGAACACTTTTCCTGAAAAGTTAGGCATTAACCTTGAAATGACAACTGTTTTCTTCTCTTATCCTTATTAATTCAGAATGCTGAAATTAAGGATTTTGAGGATATCAAGTGCCCAAAGACTGGTATGATTTTGTAGCAAGAAATTCTGGGATGATCAACCATTTTTTTTTTTTTTTTGAGACAGAGTCTCTACATTGCCCTTGGTAGAGTGCTATGGTGTCACAACTCACAGCAACCTCAAACTCTTGGGCTTAAGCAATTCTCTTGCCTCAGTCTCCCAGGTAGCTGGAACTACAGGTGCCCACCACAAGGCCCAGCTATTTTTTGTTGCAGTTGTCATTGTTGTTTAGCTGGCCAGGGCCGGGTTCAAACCTGCCTGTCTGGGTGTATGTGGCTGGTGCTGTAACCACTGTGCTACAGGTGCTGAGCCGATCTACCATTTTTTATTCCTTTTAACTGTTTTGTCTTTTTCTCCAGATGTCAGACAACAAAAACACAGCTGAATGCTCTCATCTTGCAAGATTATTAGGTCTCAAGGATGTTATATTTTGGTTAAATGCCTGTTATTTGTTTATACAAAGTTTTTCAATGGGGATTGCTAGTTCTTAAAAAAAAATGATAAATTACGGTCAGTAAATTCTGCTTGTACTAAAGATATTTTATTTAGTGTTATTTAAAATTGACACACTTTGTTTCTATATTTATAGGACATTTCTATTAATTAGAAAAAAGCAGTTAGCCAGAATAATTTTTACAAGATAACAGAACATTTACTGTACACCCACACATACACACACTTCACACAGCTGTGCCATGCCATCAAGGTCATTTTCATTTACTTTTTGTTTTTTCTGGCAACATTTGAACATGCCCTGACAATCCACTTTCCATTATAAATATTTTTAAAACTAGGCAAGAGAGAGTCATCCCTTAATCGTAGTCATATAATGTAATGAAGGATACACACAGCTGCAGCAACACCATGTAATTACTTAATTTGTTTTTGACAGCTCCCATTTGCAGAGGAAAGGAAAGTATGAACCACACATGGGTGAGGATTTTTACATATGTCCAAGTTTGTTTGATTGTTGTGAATATTCACACATTTTCTTGGTGAATGGCACAAAGTATGAAGCAGAGAATCAAAGCCAATATCCTTTCTAATACAGCAAGAGCTTAAGACGTTTGATGTCCACAGAAAGCTGATGCAAACATTCAAGTCAATGTCTCCTTACCAAAGGGAAGAAGAATTAGTTGGTAAACACTTTCTAGCTTGTGGTCATGAAAGGGCAGAGAGAGTGGGGAAGGCAGGCTGGTTTATAAGATGAAAGAACTCATTTTAATGAGTGAATAGAACATTGGGACAGCCATCCCAAGCAGAGTTTTCAAAGCCACCTTTCTCAAGCAGTTATGCATTGGGTAGTGTGATAGCTCTTTCTACGGTTTCTGGTACCCTAGGGCTCAAGGTGCTCCTCATGGTGCACTTGCTGGGTGACTAATTGTTGGCCTACAGGCCTGAGGAAGTGTTTCAAGGATTTGTTACTTAAAAAGGGAAGTAATGAATAGGAGGAAATTTGGCTTGTGAAACAGAGGTTAACTTGAGCTGACAGCCCCAGAGAGCTCCTGTCCTTGCTCCTTTTGGCCAAATCATATTGTGATATATTCCCATGTTTTATGTGTTCTACTCAACAGAAAGGAACTAGGGCCTATAGAATTTTTCTCTCAGGTGTCCAGAGTTCTTTGAACAAAAGCCATGGCCATCCAGGCTGTCTGTGGCTAAGATAGCTTTCATTGCCCCACAGCAGCACCCCACACCCTCAGGCCTCCTAGAACAGGTGACAGGGTTACACTACAGCTTGCCTGAGGCAAAGGGGCTGTAAAAAATGGAAGGTGCTGAAGGTTGTGGGGCTTCTTTATCTTATCTTATTCTTATATCTTCTTACTCCAATTCTCAAGGTCAGTCTTCCAAGGAATGCAATTTTAAGTGGTGGTTCTTAAGGTTGCAGTCACCTTTTTCTATAGTCTTATCAAAGTGTTATTTGATACTTTTACTAGAAGTGCATTTACATATATTTACTTGAACTTCGGAACATGATTTTACTTTATGAATCTCATCAATTCAGTATATTCCTGTAAGGCTTTGTTTGAAGGAATTGGCAAATTATAAAAACCTTGTTGAAGTCAAAGGCCTATCTATGGTCCTGTATTGATTTTTCAAATACTTTTTCATAACAGAAACATTAAACTTCCATGGCTTACTACTTAGCTTTTCTTTTTTACACAGCATTGTTCAATACTAGATTGTTCCTGAATATGTATAGATGATTTTTATAAAATTAGTAACTGCTAGTTAAACTGATAAATTTAATTTATCAAAAATAGTCCTGGAAGAAGAATTCAAGGTGGAAAGAATTAACCAAATTGTCAGAAGGTACAAAAATAGTAAAATAATAAAACAATCTAGGCTACTGGAATTAAATGATTGTCAATTAAAACTTGAAGAGAACTTATAAGCACCATCTTACTCCTCTCTTCCTCCATTTTCCTTTTTTACTTCTATTTATTCTTTTACTTGTTGCTATTATTCATAATGACAATTTGTGATTGTTATAGGTAATGAAATAATGAAAAGATGCATAAGATGAAATTTAGTAATGCCCTCAAACTCTGCTTGCAGTAATTATTCATGACCCAGAAGAAATGTTTCCACTTTTTCGCTTTGCATATACACATATATAAGCACACAGATGTACACAGACACATTCCATATATGCCTACACTTACATGGGGGTTATTTTTAGTCATTTGTTTTTGTAACACTTGGATTATAATGTACAGATTTTGCTGAAAATTTCTTTTCTTTATACACTGTAGATTTCCTTTTGGGAGATAAGTCTTAAAACTGAACTCATTTTAAAATATAAAGCTATGAGTTATCAACATGGCAGAATAGGATGCTTTTACCTATCCATTCTCCCACAGACACACCAAGTAGACACCTACACACAGATCAATTATCTCTATGAAAAATATAGAATCCACTTGAAAGATTTCTACACACTGGATGATTGCAAAAATATTCATATCGAAATGGGTAGGAAAACTTAGATACTCTCGTGCACTGTCCCACCCTGAGTATAGCACCTTAGAAAGTCACTAAGCAGCAACAAGAATATACACGAAAATATAAAACTCACTGGAAAAAGCAAGTACAAGGCATTCTTATGCTTTAAGGATCGTGTAAAAAATCTCTAGTATAGATTTTAAAAGGCAAACATATTAAAAGCAACTATAAGTGCAATAATTTGTCAAGGAACATAAACTATAAATGATACAAAATATATCACCAAAGACAAACTAGGGGAGGAGTGAAAGTGTAGAATTTATGCAAGTGATCAAAGTTGTCATTATCAGCTTAAAAAGCCTGTTATTAGTAGAAAGTGTTTTATGTAAGCCTGATAATAGCCAAGAAACAAAAACCCTTAGTAGATACACAAAGGATAAAAAGAAAGGATTTGAAGCATACCACTACATAAAATCTTCAGACCACAGAGGAATACAGGAAGAGAGGAATAAAGGATCTACAAATTAACCAGAAAACAATTAACAAAATGCAATAGTAAGTCCTTAGCTACCAATAATTACTTTGATGTAAATAGGTTAAATTTTCTAATCAAAATGCATCCAGTGAAAGAATAGATTGAAAAAAAAAAAAGATCCAACTATATCATTTACCTTCAAAGGACACACATAGACCAAAAGTGAAGGAATAGAAAAAGATATTCCACTGAATGGAAGCCAAAAGAGAACAGTGGTAACTATACTTATATGAGACAAAATAGATTTTAGGTCAAAAATTGTAGAAAGAGCCAAAGAAGGTCGTTATATAATAATAAAAGGGTCAAATCCTCAAGAAGTTTTAACAATGATAAGCACATAGGCACCCAACATGAGTTCATATACATATACAAAGCAAATATTAGTAGATCTGAAGCATGAGATAGACTGCAGATAGACTGCAAAGAAATAATTTGAGTAATTAAAATTGAGTAAGAGATTTCTATATTCTCCTTTCAACATTAGACAGAACATCTAAACAGAAAACCAACGAGAAAACATTGAATTTGAAATAAACATTAGACCAAGTATATCCAATGGATGTTTACAGAACATTCCCTCCAACAGTAACAGAGTATGAAATTCTCAAGTAAATATGGAACATTCTCCAGGATAATCATATGCTGGCCTGCAAAACAAGTCTTAACAGATCTAAGAAAATTGAAATCATATTAAGCATGTTTTCTGACTACAATGACACGAGACTAGAAATCAATAATAAAAGGAATCTTGGAAAACTCACAAAATTGTAAAAATTGAAGAACAGGATCTTTAACAACAGATGAGATAAGAAATAAATTAAAAGAGAAGTTAAAAGTATCTTGAGACAAATGAAAATAGAAACACTACCAAAACTTGTAAAATACCCTCCCCCCCCAGATACCTGCTGTTTACAGAATACCCATTTAATTCATAGAAGAGGCTTAAAGTAAAGGGGAGGAAAAATATTCTACACACATGAAAACCAAAACTGAGTAGGAGAAGCTATTCTTATATCAGATAAAATGAATTTTTTAAATTTATTTATTTTTGAGACAGTGTCTCACTCTGTTGCCCCAGGCTAGAGTGCTGTGGCTTCATAGGTCACAGCAATCTCTTGAGCTCAAGTGATCTTCTTGTCTCAGCCTCCAAAGTAGCTTAGATGGCAGGCGCCTGCTACAGTGTCTGGTTATTATTATTATTATTTTAAGTGGAGATGGAGTCTCACTCTTACTCAGGGTGTTCTCGAACTCCTGAGTCAAGCGATCCATCCACTTTGACTCCAGTGCTGGGGTTAGAGGTATGAGCCACTACTCCTGGCCTCAATAAAACAGATCTTAAATCAATAACAGTAAAAAAGAACAAGTCAAAGACGGTCATTATATATAAATATATATATAGAGAGATAGATAGATAGATAAAAGAATCAATAAGAAGATACAAGAATCCTAAATATATATGCATCTAACACTGGAGCAAATTCATAAAATAAATTATTACTAGACCTAAGAAGTGAAATAAACAGCAATGTAACAATTGTGAAGGAGTTCAATACTGTACTGACAGAATTAGACAGCTCATCAAGGCAGAAAATAAACAAAGAAGGACTGAATTTAAATAGGACTCTAGAAAAAAATGGATTTAACAGACATTTACAGAACATTCTACCCCAAACTGCAGAATAGACATTCTTCTTATCAGTACATGGAACATTTTCCCAAGAGAGACCATATGTTAGGCTTCAATAGAAGTCTAAGCAAGTTAAAAAATAATTGAAATCATACCATCTGTGCTCTCATATCATATGGAATATCAATGGAATAAAACTAGGAATTCATTCTAAGAGGAATTCTTTCTTCTTCTTCTTCTTTTTTCTCTCTCTCTTTTTTTTTTTTTTGACAGAGTCTCACTTTGTTGCCCTCAGTAGAGTGCTATGGTGTTATAGCTCACAGCAACCACAAACTCTTGGACTCAAGCTTTTAGAGATAGGATCTTACTGTTGCCCGGACTGGTCTCAAACTTCTGAGCTCGGGCAAGTCACCTGCCTTGGTCTCCCAGAGTGCTAGGATTATAGGCCTGAGCCACTGCTCCCAGTCCTAAAAGGAAGTCTTGAGATTATACAAATATGTGGAAATTAAACAACTATTGCTGAACAATCCTTAGGTCAATGAGGAAATCAGGATGGAAATAAATTTTTTTAATTAAATTACAATCATAACACAAGCTACCAAAGTTCCGTGATGCAGTAAAAGCAGTGCTAAGAGCGAAGCTAATAGCAATAAAAGTGTACATCAAAAAGGCAGAAATATCACAAATTACACCTCAAGGAACTAGAAAAATAAGAACAAACTAAACCCAAAGCTACCGAAGATAAGAAATAAGAAAGATAAGAGCAGGACTAAATGAAATTGAAACCATAAAAACACTATAAGGATCAGTGAAATGAAAAATTGTTTCTTCGAGAAGAGAAAGAAAATTGATACAGCTACATTAACTAAGAAGAGAGAGGATTCAAGTAAGCTCAGTTGGAACTGAAAAAGAGATATTAAAACTGATACCACAAAAATACAAAAGGTCATTCAAGACTTCTATGAATAACTTCCTCCAAAAAACACCTAGAATTGATAAATTCATCAAAGTCTCAGGTTAAAAAAAATAAATGTATACAAATCAGTAATATTTCTATGAACAAATAACTTTATGCACACAAAATAGAAAATTTAGAGGAAATGATAAATTTCTGGAAGCATACAACCTCTCAGGCCTGAATCAAGAAGAGAGAAATCCTGAATAGACCAATAATGAGTAGTGAGATTGAATCAATAATAAAAGAGCTCCCAGCAAAAAAATCCCAGGACCAGAGAGAATCATAGCTTAATTCTATCAGATCTACAAAGAAAAACTGGTACCTGTCAAACTGAAATTATACCATAATTTTGAGAAGGAGAAAATCCTCCCTAATTCATTCCCTGAAGCCAATATCATCTTGATGCCAAAGTTGGGAAAGGACATAACAAAAAAAGAAAACTACAGACCAATATCCTTTATGTATATATAGAGGGTACCAAAAAATGTGTATACATAAGAAAGGAAATTATAATACTTAAGTCATGTTTGACTTTTGTAATTAGAAGATATATAAGATACATTAAAATAACAAATGTTATTGGTATATATTGAGTATTACAATTTTAATGTAGTCCTTTTCTTTCTTAAAATGTGTATACTTTTTTTTTTTGGCACCTTCTGTAAATGCAAAAATCCTCAACAAAATACTAGCCAACCAATTCAACAGCACATTAGAAAAATAATTCACCATCAAGTGGGCTTTATTACAGGGATGCAAGGATGGTTCAATATATGTAAATCAATAAATGTGGTTCATTGCACAAATAGAAGCAAAAACAAATACCAGATGATCATTTCAATAGATGCAGAAAAAATATTTGATAAAGTTAAGCACCCTTTCATGATAAACACTCTCAATAAACTAGGCATAAAAGGAACATAATCTCAAAATTATAAAAGCCATATATGACAAACCCATAGTCAACATCATACTGAATGGGGAAAAATTGAAATCATTCCCCCTAAGAACTGGAACAAGATAAGGGTGTCTACTGTTGCCACGTTCATTCAACATGGTACTGGATGTTCTAGACAGAGCAATCAGGTAAGAGAGAGAAATAAAAATATCCAAATAGGGAAAGAGAAGATCAAACTATTGCTTTTTGCTGACCATATGATCGTTTATCTAGAGAATCTCAAATACTCTGTCAAAAAACACCTGGATTGATAAATTCAGCAAAGGCTAAGGTTAAAAAAATCAATGTACACAAATCACTAGTATTTCTATGTACAAATAACTGAGAGTCAAGTCAAAGCCTCTATATCATTCACAATACACAGAGAAAATAAAATGATTTGAATATATGTAACCAAGGAAGTGAAAGATCTTTACAAGAACTATATGAAAGAAACACTAATGAAAGAAATTGCATATGACACAAACAAATGGAAAAGCATTTCATGATCATGGATAGGTAGAATCAACATTGTTAAAATGTCTATACTGCTCGAAGAGGTTAACAGACTTAAGGGAATCCCCATCAAGATAACAACATCATACTTTACAGATCTAGAGAAAACAGTTCAACACTTCATTTGGAAACAAAAAACAGCCCAAATGAGCAAAGTAATCATAAGCAAAAAGAACAAATCCGGAGGTATAACTTTACCAGATTTTAAATTATACTGCAAGGCAATAGTAACAAAAACAGTATGATATTGGTATAAAAGTAGAGACATAGACCAATGGAACAGAATAGAGAACCCAGATATAAAACCATCTACCTACAACCAGCTGATTTTTGGCAAATTAGGCAACAATGCATACTAGGGAAAAGAAGTCCTAGTCAATAAGTAGTGTTGGGGAAATTGGATAGCCACATGCAAAGGATGAAATAGGACTCCTATCTCTTTCCATACACAAACATAAATTCAAGATGGATAAAAGACTTAAAAGTAAGGCATGAAATTATAAAATTCTAGAAGAAAATATAGAAAAACTCTTATAGACATTGGCCTAGTTAAAGAATTTATAATGAAGACACTCAAAGGCAATTATGTCAAGAACAACAACAACAAAAAAATGGAATTTTATTAAACTAAAAAGCTTCTGCACAGCAAAAGAAGTAATCAACAGAATGCCCACAAAATGGGAGAAAATACATGCAAAGTATATATCTAATAAAGGGTGAATACCTAGAATCTATGAAGAATTGAAACAAATCAGCAAGAAAAAACAAAAACTACCCAGTAAACAGTGAGCAAAAGACATGAATAGAAGTTTTTTAAAAGAGGTAGACAAAATGGCCCACAAACATATGAAAAAATGCTCAACACCACTAATCATCAGGGAAATACAAATTAAAACCACAGTAAGACATCACCTTACTCCATCAGAAAGGCCATTATAAAAAAGTCAAAAAACAATAGATGCTGGTGTAATGCAGAGAGAAAAGAAGGCTTATGTTCTGTTGGTAGGACTGAAAATTAGTACAACTTCTATGGAAAATAGTGTAGAGACTCCTCAAAGAACTGAAAGTTGACCTATAATTTGATCTGGCTATCCCACTAGTGTGTATTTGTGCAAAGAAAAGAAGTCATTTTATCAAAAAAATACTTGTACTCAAATCTTTATTGCAGCACAATTCACAATCATAAAGATGTGGAATCAACCTAAAGGTTCATCAACTCACGAGTGGATTAACAAAACGTGGTATATATAACATATATATGTGTGTATACATACATACATACATACATACCATGGATTACTATTCAGCCATGAAAAATGAAATGATTTTTTTTTCCAGCAGTTTGAATGGAAGTGTACACTATTATCCTATGTGAAGTACCTCAGGATTGGAAAAACAAATACCACATGTACTCTCTAATAATTTGGATCTACCTGATAGGCACATGTGGGTACAGAGAGATATAAAGGACATTAGAAATCATGAGGAAGGGAGGGGAAAATCCTACCTATCAGCAACAATTAACATTATTTTGATGATGGACACATTAATAGCCTTGACTTAGGCATTGCAAAAGCTGTCTATGTGACAAAAACATTTGTACTTCCTTAATATTTGAATTAAACAAAACAAAATAAAACTACTTGGAGGCTGGGAAGACCAAGATTAAGGTGGCAGCAGATTCAGAGTTGGTGATGGGCCAGTTTCTTGGTTTACAGAGGGCTCACAGGATGGAAGAAAAATGAATATCTCTGGGGCCTCTTTTATAAGGGCACTAATCTCATTCCCAACGACTCTACCTTCATAACCTAATCACCTCACAAAGGCCCCCACCTCCTAATACAGATTGTATAGATTTTGGGGGAACAGAAATATTCATATGGTAACAATGGCAATAGACTTCATATGGCCCCATGTCTTGCCTTGTTTGAATCTTTTATTTGGCTGTCATGGAATTTTGAAAATGATTGTAATGATTGGATATTATGTTTGGTCTTGAGGCAAATAGCTCAAGTAATTGTGTTAGCTGCTTGGCCCGCTTTGTCATTTGAGTTGGCAATCTCTGGCTACCTTGATGTCTGTGGGGCAAAGCAGGAGTTAATCCTGAGGCCCTAGGGCTGGAAGGATCTAACATCATGTGGAGGTGCAGCCAAGAACAATGTTGAGGTCTAAGATTTTCACAGATGATTTCTATTCTCCCAGGTGCACAAGGGAGGTGTGTATCCTGTGTTTTTGCATATGGTGGTAACTCCTGATCAGTCCATTTCACTCCATGGTGAGAGACAGATTTTATATTATCTTTGCATCAAAATAGACTAAAACTACCTTATGGAGTAAAATGCAACTTGCCCTTTAATTTTTAAGATACATAAAATTTGTGAATACTGCCCATGCCTGGGTTTTTCTAGCCATGCCTCAGAATCTTGAAGGATGTGTACCTACTCCCCTTTATTGTTATGAGTCCCTTGGAAAAGTCTGAAGAGCCTGTGTTGAGCTGCACCTAGGTCTCTTTAGCCTTGCCCTATTTTACAAGTGAGCTTGAACTCTGCTGATTTTCTCTCTTCCCTTTGACGTGGAGTGTTCTGATCTTGGATTAATGGTCTGGTTCTCATTGCTTCTGTTCCTGACTTTTGAGATTCTCTTTTGCTTCAAAAAAATTTTTTTTAAAATTTATTGTTGGGGATTCATTAAGGGTACAAGAAACCAGGTTACACTGATTGCATTTGTTAGGTAAAGTCCTCTCACAATCGTGTCTTGCCCCCAAAAGGTGTGGCACACACCAAGACCCTCCCTCCCTCCCTCATTCCCTCTCTCCACTAATCCCTTCCCCACTCCTCCCTCCTTCTTCCTCTCTCTGCTCACCCCATCCCCCGTCATTAATTGTCCTTATATCAAAATTGAGTACATAGGATTCATGTTTCTCCACTCTTGTGATGCTTTGCTAAGAATAATGTATTCCACCTCCATTCATGTTAATACAAAGACTATAAAGTCTCCGTTATTTTTAATGGCTGAATAGTATTCCATGGTATACATATACCACAGCTTGTTAATCCATCCCAAGATTGGTGGGCATTTAGGCTGTTTCCACATTTTGGCAATTGTAAATTGAGCTGTGATAAACAGTCTAGTGCAAATGTCCTTCTGATAAAAGGATTTTTTTCCCTTCTGGGTAGATGCCTAGCAATGGGATTACAGGATCAAATGGGAGGTCTAATTTAAATTCTTTGAAATACTTCCTTCCTTCTAAAAGGTTGTATTAGTTTGCAATTCTTGGTAATAATAAACTTCCTTCCA